>JAHWFP010256497.1:0-16828 GCA_023313725.1 Lithobius niger
GATCGAGGGTTCTATTCCCTCTCAGGCGGTCGCACATTTAGGTCCAAAAGGCAACGGAAATAGGTGTGCATCTGTATTTGTGTATCACTTATCAAGTCGATTTAGCTTACCGTCCTATTTATGGTATAAGTTTCGCAGTGATATCTGAACTGTTTGCTTGTATGAAAAGAAGTAAATCTTATAAAAACAAGCGTATATCGCTAGGTAGCCAAGTCGCTCGCTCTGCTCGCTCACTCAGCGTCATCTCGGTAGGCTGGTATTCCACGCCGGAAATGAGCAAGTAAATATTTTCAGCATTTTTACTCCTAATCCTTCAGTTCATAAACAAACAATAAATTGTTCGCTTCGCTCCCTCAATCAGCGAACCATCTGATGCAGGATTCAATGTCAAAGCATACTCAGGTTGTTGGCGTAACTTAAATAATGAACACACCCCTTCCTCGCTTAATATGGGAATGAAAATTGGCTGCTTAATTAACTCTTTTGTCATAAACACTTTATCCAATCTTGATAAGCAGACATTTAGTGAGCGAGGAATGAAGTTTTAATTGGCCAAAGCTAAGATTATTTTACCGATAAAATGTTCTGGCATCACCGTCTCTTTGACAGATAATAAAACGTACTGAGGTTGTAACTGGTAGTAACGGCTTGAACCAGATGACGCCACTTCAGGTAACCTTCATTTGAAAATCTCCCTAATTAACAACAAATCTCTACAATTAATACAAAAAAAAAATATGAATCGTAGAAAGCGGGATATTATGCCTAATCTAAAAAAAAATCCTTAAATTCAGTGAAACAAGAAAAATGGTATTATAAGGATTGGTAGCAAGCAACATAACTATACTTTTAGGTGACTTCTGGTTCCTTGTTCGGGGTAGCTTGTACCTATTTTAATTAATAAACAAAACGGAAAATTAAATTTTTGGAGTAAGGGTCTAAAAGTCAAAACCTAGAAGGAACACGGACAAGCTTTGACAGTAAGGGTCCAGATGTAAAATTTTGTAAGAGGCTGGTAAACATTAGACCCCTACTACCCGATGGTTAGCTTAGTCTACTCTATTCTGTTCTGTGCTACTCTACGTGTGAATGAACGATTGTAGCAGGTTTTCTTTGTTCTTAGAATATTGTTATGGAACTTTAAGAACATAATTTTCTTGTGAAGTTTGGCATTTTGTCTTTTGATGCTTTAGAATTTTTTATTATATTTCGTAGATTTACGGTAGAGGATAACCAGTAATGCTCTCTGCTGCGTATACCCTACCATGTTACTAAATCAAAAAATAATTTTCAACATAAAGCAAAGCAGCAAACATATACCATACTACCACTGGTAATCACATGGGTCATTGTAGGAAGATTTACAGTTTTTCGTCAAAATGCATTTATTTCTGGCCACCGGGTAGTCTAATGGTTACCAGCCTCTTACAAAATTTTACACCTAGACCCCTTACTGTCAAAGCTTGTCCGTGTTCCTTCTAGGTTTTGACTTTTAGACCCTTACTCTAAAAATTTAACGTTCCGTTTTTGTTTATTAATTCGTGTTAGTTTTAGAATTGACGGTCAAAATTGAGAGTTTAACACAGAGACCTTAGGCTGACTCTTACTAACACTGGCAATCGCTAGTGTTAATAATAGAAACAAATCCTTTAATCTTCAGTCTTGCAGCTGGCGTTTGCTAATTGACATTGTTGTACAATAACAATGTTTAAAACAATGTAAAATAATCAATCTGGTCGTTTAGAGTTCCATAATCCCTGAACCAATTAGAAAATGCCTCATGGAAAGGGAACATCTACAGAGCAATACCTGCAAAATGAGCTAAAAACTAGCTTTATAGGACAAATGGTTTGACCTGTAGATAGGACAGACGAAAGGTACATCCCCAGAACAAGACCAAGACCAAGAACAAGAAGTTGTCTATTTGGCCCCTCTCTGTATCTCGGGTTTGCTCGCCCGAATTTCACAATTTTTGGACTGTAGACAGGCCTTGACTATAGTCTCCGCCAAGAAAGAAGTCCAACGCGTTTCAAAACAGGGGTATGCATTGTGCATGCCGGCTGCGTTGTTTACCTTGCAGATATCCGCCATGGCTAAGCAGCCAACGTGTGCTCATATACTAAAGCTGCTAGGGCCATAATTTGGGCTAATCGTGCACATCGAGCAAAAAGCTTGAAATTTGACATGCAAGTAATTCTTAGTAATACAAATAGAAATAGATTCTCCTTGACTCGTGAAATACTGAAAAACGTTCCAAATAACACCCCTAGCTTGACTGTGGAGAGTTTACTCTTTCTTGTTGACACGAACTTGATCGGAAAGCGACGCCATTGTTGTTGGTCTAATAGCGTTGCCACGACGACGCAGTTAAAAAGTATAGAGGCAAGGCGCACTTTTTTCCATGAATGATTAGTAGTCATAAAATGACCATATAAGGAAAGTCTTCTTTCCTGGCGGATAGTATAGTCAAGGCTAGATTCCAAATTTGGTTTAAAGATGTTTACTTTTGACGGAGTTATAAGCTCTCAAAGTTGAAAGTTTAACACAGAGATCCTAGGTCGACCATTACTAACACTGGCTATCGCCAGTGTTAATATCACGGTTTAGCATTGTATCTCTTTTTATTGGTGGGTACTTCTTTTTGTCTTAATGTCACTGGATTTTATTAAATTACAAACAAAAGTTAAGTTTGCCGTAAAAAAGGGGTTATGTGATTGAATTTTCACTTTATTTGTTAAAATGTAACGGATAAAAATTGATGATTTTAGTTGAAGTAAGCAAACGTGCAATTGAGAAAATTGCATCAGTTTCAGTATTGTTGTGCTTTACCAATTAAATTAAATTAAATTAAATTAAATTAAATTAAATTAAATTAAATTAAATTAAATTAAATTAAATTACCAATTAAAAATAATCAATTTTTATTCGTTAGATTTTAACAAGTAAAGTGAAACTTACATCATATAACCCTTTTTTCACGGCACACTTGACGTTTTTGATGTAATCCGTGCACTTTTTTTATGGCTACGGCGTCGTACTACAATGGTTTATGTCCTGAAAAATTAAATTGATGTGAGGTTCGTTGCCTAACTTGGCGTGGGTGAATAATTATTGACAGTAGTTTTGTTTCATTTGCGAACGTGTGAACGCGTTTGTAATTTAGGTTGGGTTAGGTCGTAGTTTTTAAGTTTGTAGTTGGAGCACATGACTTCAGGTCTTTAGGCGGTAGTAAATAAACTCAAATTTAAAGTGTGCAGTGCAGTGATTGTTACTGCCCACTTTGAAACAATTCAGCTAAGCTCTGAAAGCCTGCATCTACGAAATAAATACCCCATTCTATCGTTTCTAGCTGCCAATTTCGAAGCCGAGAAGTCCAGAAGCCCCTTACGCACATGCGCACATGCGTTTTTATTACAAGCTGTAGTAATATAACGAATTTACATAAAATTAAAATAATTAAAAATTAAAATTTATTAGTTAAAGATGTTAAATAATAAATTTAAATTAAGTACAAATGTACAAGATAAACTATAAAATCACAGTTCAGTGTTGTGAATTAAACTAAGGGTCATACACAAAATATTTTAAGGAAAATTCCAACCTTTGCAGGCGTGCACGGGTGGTAGGTATTCTTGTGTCGTGATGACGTCATGTGTCATGACAAAACGTCCAAACATTAGTTAAAATGGGTAAAAAAAATTCCCGATGTACGAAACAAAAGTGGTCCGAAAGAGGCGGAAATGTACAGAGGATCGATTGTGACCAGGTAATCGTTGACCCCGCTTGTTTTTTAATACCGTAAAACAAAATTTAGCTACTCTCCTAAATTCCACAGATTTTATGCACATAGTTGTGCCATACTGCTACCTGATTAGCCTTAGGTACATGACAAATTATAGCAAGTAGCTTCGAACGCCCACGAAGCACGACAGTTAAGAAACTGTCGAAACTACGAAACAATAAAAGCAAGCACGAAACACTTGCACTGTATGCCATATAAATAATAAATAACAATAATAACAATTTGTCACGATAGCAACAGGTCTGGCAAGGACCCTAGGACCACTAACAGCCAGCCTAAATTAAAAAACAGAAGACAATCATATATAACGAAAGAGATTGGCCGGCAAGGGAATGTGAGGGGATTAGGCATTGGGACACGAATGCCTTACCACCAAGGTTAGACCTGCCAGGGACTCAAGGCTCCCGATGGCATCGCCAAACGTGTTGGACACGGGAGGTGTAGGATCGGCCCAAGTAAAAAATAAAATGCTGATGAACAAATGAGACGATTAAAAAGCATATCCTTTAGAACAACTGAAACGGCTTAGCTCCCAGCTTAGGGATCTTGTTCAAAGCAATACACACCCCATTAAACTACCTGCGCTGTAATTGTGCATCTGCTTGGTGTAAAGTATATCAACCCCCAAAACAAAACTTGTGAAAGATTACCGCCAAGCTTTTCGGCCGTGGGAAGTCGTGATATCAAACGCCAAGCTCTTTCGCCAAGTTAATCCCACCGAGTAATAGTTCGAAGGTTAAATGAAATATGTGACAATTGCTTACTGCGCAAATTTTCAATTATTTCATTTAATGTTTGAAATCTTGATATCACGACTTCACACGGCCGTAAAGCTAGGCAGGAATCCTTAACAAGTTTTTTTTTTTTTTTGGGGGGGGGGGGGTTTAATGGCGCGTCGAGAGCTTGGTCATTAATACCAACCTCAGTCACCTCAGTTTTTTGGGGTAGGTATCAGATATTTTTGGTACAAATTAATGAAATCCATTTTTTTCTTAGTAATTGTCAGATCGAAACATCAATCTAGTTTTCTGATCAGTTTTTTTTTGGGGCTTTCGTTACATTTTGAGGACAGCAGTCACCGTTTTTCATCATTAGTATTTCTTATTACTACTGCAGCCGCACGGATTTATTTAATATTCAGTTTGGCATTATTGCATAACAACAATCTTTAAAACAATGTAAAACAATCAATTTGGTCGTTTAGAGGCACCTAACCACTGAACAGATATATATAATCTGGATGTTGTCGTTAATCTCGGCGGGCGACACACTAGTACGTGTCTTGATCCAAGCAACCACTCCAAAATTGTAGTGGCATTAAAAATCATACGTAGTGAGCACATTAGGGCGACTTCTGTTCCTGACAGCCGACGGTTACATAAAAAAAAAACATTGCAAATAATAAAAGAGCTGGGAGATATCATTTACATACGGGAATAATCAATATCTGTACCTATTTAATCGGTGAAGTCCCGTTTCACTAAATCCTGTTTAACCAAATCCCGTTTTGCCAAAAAGATATCATAATAAAAGCTTTTGATTAAAGGGCAAATCTAATTTCGCCAAATCTAAGTTGAAAAATTTTAGGTATACACGATATTTAATACCTTAATACTAGGTAATGGAGAGTTAAGAGGCAAATATTTAACGATGTATGCCCGTTTCGCCGAATTCCGTTTCGTCGATTCCTTTTTGCCGAAAATATTTCCCATTTCGCCGAAAATAATGCTCAGATTAAAATTTGGCGAAAGGGGAATTCCAATTTCACTGAATCCCGAATCAAAACATTCTTTAAAAATTTGACGTTGGAGAGGTTAAAGATGCATTCCTCATTATAAGGAATTTGTGATTAATTACGGTGTCTATAGAGATTGCGGTAGAGCGAGCGATGTACCTAATTTGGAAAAAGATTACGCGGCAAAACGAGATTCGGCAAAAAAAAATTCGCTGTGCACTATTACTTTCAGTGTTTTCTTTTGTTTTTGTACACACTGTTTGTGTTTGATCATTATACAGGAATAATGTATTAAGTTTCTTGTGCGTAAAATTTCATGAATGGTATTTGGCGTAACAGGATTTGGCGAAACGGGATTTTGGCCTGTGGGCAAAAGCTTTTAATCTGCTTTCTCTTTGATAAAACGAGATTTGGCGAGACGATATTTGGCGAAACGGGACGTGACCATTTAATCTTTGCAGCAAACAGTTGATGTGAATCCCAGTTAATGCAGTAACTTCATAAAGCGAGATACAATATAATTAGAGTACATTATTCACCTAAAAAATGAAAAGTGAAGCGTTAATTTATAAATTTCGTTCTGAAATTTCTAGCTGTACTGCTCGTTGGTCACGCATAAAAGGATATAATTATTAATAGCTAGTTAAAAAATTCTATTCATCTATGAACCTACTTATTATCTTAAATAAATACAGATGCAAACCTATTTACGTTGCCTTTTGGACTTATATATCATACTGCCTGAGGGGAAATCAAACCCACGAGCTTTGAAACCAAAGGCTGCGATCCTACCGCTTAGCCATACTGACACGGCCAGGTGGTAAGACCTCGGCCTTTGGTTAGATTCCCCTCTCAGGCTGTCTGACATATAAGTCCAAAAGGTGACGTAAATAGGTTTGCATCTGTTATTATTTAACTCTTGTTGAGCTGCTGGCTTTCCGTCCTGCTTACTTATTGTATTTAGGATTAAATATTTAAAACGTAATCCTTTCGTAAATGCAGATTATGTGGTTACGGTTTACGTGCACACCAAATTTAAAGACAATAGGTCAATTTGCTCGTTTCCAATTCTACTATTACGATAGTTTCACATGGTTTAACTGATTATTGCCACACAAAAACGGTTATTGGAACATTGGTTATATGTCGCATACTGTAGATATTGATAAGCACCATCCCCGTGCGTAGGAAAGTTCAATAATTGTTGCCCTAACAGTTAGCGTTAAAGTTAAGATGTGCCTCACAAGTTTATTTATTTAAATCGGATATGTCGGACATATTTATCTGATTTGTTTAAGTTTAGAAATATTAAATGGATAACCCTGGAAAAACGCTCCTCACCACTGAAACAATACATCGGCACACGTTAAATCAATTTATTAACCGAACAACTGGGTAATTCATCTAGAGCCAGGATACCAGAATTATAAGTAAAAAAAAAGTACTTCACTCAACGAACCGTTTCATCCTCCCACTCCCAAAGAAATGTCCCTACCTACTAAATATCTAAACTCCCACGTGCAGAAAAAAACTGCAGCGCTATACCTACATCGAACAGATTAATCAGGAATTCTCAGAACTTCTGAGCTCACGTAAATCTAACTTTAAACTAAACAATTCTGATTCTTCAATAAACGCTTCGTTCAACCGGGCATGGTTCAGGCTTGGCTGAAACTAAAATTCTTCGTTATTTTTTCGAGGTTGTTTTGATATATTGTGTCTTCTTACGAAAAACCCAACTATCCATTCAACTAATCAACCAATAAACAGCTCACTGAACATCTCCAATGTACACGAAATTCACATATTTGAACCCTTGAAATTCCCCAGACCGATCACAAATTTTCGTCTGTTGAAGCTATTGACCACTGCTTGTCGGCTCTGCACTGGTAACCGACTCGAAGCAGCTTACTCTAAAGTTCGGCTTCTTGAATTAATTTCTGCTTTACACCCTGTGATGGTGCAATGGCAAGTCTTGTTGACTGACGCGCCTTATACCAAAAATTTGACTCCTTGAAAACAGTGATGTTTAAGCACCGAAACGTAGCAGTTTTAGTCTTGTGCCTTGAAACACATCCGTTTTTGAAAAATCGATTTTAATAACTTCTTTTTTCGTTATTCTTTGCATGTTACAAAACATTAGTATCTACGCGGCTAAGCTCCAAAAGCTCAGAGCAGCTAAAGCAACGATATAAGATTTAGGTTAAATGCCGCCAGCACTGGACAGTGCAAGAGGTAATTTGCCATTGCACTTCTCTTAACTGGATTATAGCAAAGGCCCTGCTTGATATGCTACCCCATTCGCCATCTTTATGTGTTCATAACTTTGTTAGATTTTAGAAAAAATGGAGCTCACCTTTCCACTCGCCTTATCACGAATTATCGCACTAAGAATGAATCACTGTTTTACGTTATGCAACCAAAAGTCTCTAAAGAACGACTACACAAATGTAAGTTATACCTTGGCAGCAAAATTCACAATAACCTACCTGTTAACATTAAAGAAATTAATAATCAGCACATGTCTAAGAAACATCTGTTTGGGTGGTTGAATTACCTGGACAGAAAGCATGTTTACTACATTGTGAGCTGAACGTGCTTTCACCTTTCTTCCAATTCTTGATGTTTTACAGCTTTTCTGTTTTTTATTTTATTATCATTATTTTTTTTTATGGGTCTGCAATAATTTGTTGACTATATTTTGACTACATTAACTATATATTGACTATAAATTGTTTGTTTTTGCTTTACTCGTGTTTTCTTTGAGACTGATTTATATTTTTCACTCCTCTTTGTATTCTGCTTTTGTCTCCCTTTTCATTAATTTGTTGCATATATATATATATATATATGTTTATCGATGCATTTTTAAAAATTTTATTTCGATGTGTTTTGTTGTTGTTCTTTTGGCGCCTAACCTTTGATTTTGTGTGCAAAAGTGCTTGGTCAATTGTTTTTCTTCGTCTGCTGCTCTCAAACCACACGCGAGCATCAGCTCTTGTGGAATGAGTGTCTGCTTTTGTACTTATTTTTTGTTACCTGTGGTGAATGAATAAACTTACTAAACTTACTTACTTATTAGGTTTAATTCCTTTCTTCAAGTCCCCAATCCATAAATGGGTTTCCACGTGGTGAACACTATCTTGTTACGTTCACTAAACGCCAGTCAAAGAACCAATGAGTTAGTGGTGGCACAAAAATAATTGTATACTATATAGCAGTGACATGACGTAGTATTATTGTGTATAACTCTATGGTGGAGCCAGTAACTGGATTAGCTGCAAGGGACACTGGAGGGCGAAAAGAAGGTCGTCTTACTGAAGCCAATGCTATTAGACTGGATTTCTTAAGCCTATAACGTGCGATTTTTGTTATTGGCGAAAACAACGTTTTTTAAGCCTAAGAATTCCGCTCTCAAAACACTGTCTTGACTAGAGGTGCCGTGTTTTCCGTTACATTTTAATCTAGTGCACCTTGTAGCTATTACCTCCAAATGGTGTCTTGTAGCCAATATGACGTCACTTGACGCTGCTCTATAGGCAAACAAGTATTAAAAAAACGTTTTCTCAATAAATTCGAACGTAAAAATAAGGAGAACACTGCGTAAATCGTCGTTTATGAGCTCATTTTTTTATGCTTTAAATAGTTTGTGATAGAGAATTTACAATAAATAGAACTCATAATTATATTTGCAGGAAGATACAACTTTACTACACGGATGTTGCATGTAGAGTAAAAATTCCTAACCTCCAAGAAGTAGCCCTACTTAAAAACCTTGAGGGTATCAATGAACCCATTAATTCTGATTATTTTGTGGATAGAAGGAATAATAAAGAAGGGCTGAAAACTGGTTTCAGTGAAATCTCCACAATGTTATAAAATAGCACATAATTTAAATTTCGAAAGGAACATTGCCTTTCTTGTTCACCTATACTTTAAAAGAGACAACCATTGATACAGTATACTGAAGATAATTCACACTCCAAACAAACACAAATTCTCTAATACTTGCAACAAAATGCTAAAACTACCCACACATATTGATAAAAACGGCCTCGCTTGCCACCATCTTAAGGAATAATGTTTTACAAGAAGGTGACAAACGAGGCTGTTTTTATCAATATGTGCATGTAGTTTTAGCATTTTGTTGTGTTGGAGAATTTAAGCTTGTTTGGTGTGAAATCTTCAGCATGTATCAATGGTTGTCTCTTATCAAGTATAGGGCAGTGACACGACGTAGTATTATTGTGTGTAACTCTATGGTGGAGCCAGTAACTGGGTTAGCTGCAAGGAGCACTGGAGGGAGAAAGGAAGATCGTCTTATTGAAGCCAATGCTATTAGACTGGATTTCTTAAGCCTATAGCGCGCGATTTTTGTTGTTGGGAGTAAAACAACGTTCTTTTATACCTAAAAAAATACGCTCTCAAAGCACTGTCTTGACTAGAAATGCCGTTTTTTCCGTTACATTTTAATCTAGTGCACCTTGTAGCTATTACCTCCAAATGGGGTCTCGTAGCCAATATGACGTCACTTGACGCTGCTCTATAGGTGGACAAGAAAGGCAATGTCCCTTTCGAAAATAAAAATTCTGTGCTATTTTGTGACATTGTGGATATTTCACTGAAACCAGGATCAGCCCTAGTTTATTATTAATTCTGATTTTGAACAGTCAGATAATGATTCCAGTTTGCATGATGCAGCTACACTGTTACGGAATAGTGGGATAAACATACGTATCTGTATGATATGTTGAGTCGGTACAAGACGTGTGGAAGACAGTAAAAAAATAAAGTAGTTTGAGGTATTCTGTATTAAAAAAAAATATTGCATCCAATGTCATGTCTAATGCCACAAGACTTCAGAAAGTTAGAAGCATTGCAACTGTTCGGGACCCTTGCTGTATGTGATTTAATTACACTTGCAACCCTGGAATGCACTTCCTACTCATGTTCTCTCTGCAGCATGCTGCACACTAAATTCTTTTAAACATGCACCGTCGGAACAAGTTCTTAACTCAGTCTTCTGGAGAGGGGTGAGAAGGAGCGTGCTTCTCAACTGGCACCGACTAAATTCTATTCTATTCAACTCTCTAGTCTACCATCGGATCTTCAAGAGCAATAGCGCGCTGGACTCACCTTTCTATCACCACTCCACGGCATTGTTCATCTTATTTTGTATGATCGCAACAAGAGGAAATGATAATGGCGGTTTGGTTGTGGACAGCCCACTTCACATTTTGGGATAAGATTGCGGGTCATATTTGCCATAAAGGGCCTCCCTCGTCAACGTATTTGAGCTGGTAGTCAATTATCCATCCCAACCTTCCCAATTCTCATGTCCAAATTGGCTTCTAAATAGTGAGGCTCATGTAGTCTGGGCAGCGTTGCCAACAGTGTCAGTATGGTGTGATAGTCAGGTCTTTTTGAATAAATACTGAAGCCAAGGTACCCATTTTTACACAGATTTTTTTTTATTATAATTGTAAATTTATTAGCATAATTTCAACCTTTCTACAAATGATGACAGTTACTAAATTAGTTTGTAAGTGAACTTTACCCTTTTCATTTCAACAGCAGAGGGAAAGTATTGAGCCATATAATAATTCGTGAGCCATTCCCAGTTACGAACATAAACACAGTGTGTCAAACGTCCAACAACAGCATTGCAACCGTCACGGCAATGAGATGTTCTCACCGTTGTTTAGTGTTTCGACTCAAAGGCTGTTACATGTATACTTTAAGTTCAATCAAATTCACACTATGTTCCCATGCAGAATTCGTCAAGGTGTAAATGCGGAAACTGTTGTTGTTTTAAACTGTTGCATGTTGTTCGATATAGTGGGATGTATTACACTAATGAGTGGGTGGGCACATGTGAAGAAAACATTGTTGTTTTGCACTGTTTGTTCCATTATTGTTTTAAAGTATTCAATTCTTTATAGTGTTTACTTTGTCTATAGGAGTCAGGAGAAGGACAGAATTAATATTCGGATTATTTCATCATTGCATGCTAGTAGCAGTAGTTAGCTGACACTCTAGTAAATGGCGCTGTGTGTAATTAGGCCTATTTTTTATTTGTTTAGGCCTTGTTTTTTGTTGTTTAATTATGCCAATTTTTGTACATTTAGGCCTATTTTCTGTTTGTAGAGAAGGTTCCTGCAGTCCTACATTCTCATAAACTTATCCAACCTTTGCTATGTTATGTTGCATGTGTTCGCATTTTACAAAAAAAACAAAACAATCAGTTGTAAAATTCAATGCTATACTATATGCGCATTGCGTAAAAAAAAGGCCAGACTACCCTCTTATTGGCTGTACACCTGTTCCTAGTTATAAGTTCAACTGTGGATGTGTTTGATGGAAGTCAAATGCGTCAGTAGTAATTCTTGACTAACATCACGTTGGTAACAAGAACAGTTTTAAAATGCTACTGCACAACTGTTGATGCATTGGTCGCCTGCGTTACGAAATAAGTAAGGATTTTACCCAGACTTAATAATTTGTTCCGTTTAGATTGGTCATATTGGTTTGTTCCTTCCCCTTCAAGTCAGGTGCATGAAACTGAATCAAGACGATGAGGTAAGTGAGGACTGAACCCATGATCTGCAAAGATAAACACATAGTGTTAAAAAAAAATCACTTATTGACCCGCTTTGTCACACTAAATACAAATTCTTTCAAAATTCTAGAGATAGCGTCCTAGGACCTTATGATCATTTTCGATGGAAATGAATCGAACGTAGACGGGAGCTTTAACATAGCATCTACATCATTAAGGACGTACAATGTGCGTGCGTGTGTGTTTGTACCTCTTCTCCTCCGGAACCAAAGCACCTACAAAGATGGGAGTAGTACCAAAGGAACGATAATTAAATTGTGCACAGTATAGGTCTATTTTCATAACTTGATATTATGACCCTCAAATACGCGAAAAACTCTGAAAAAGTAACGTCAAAGTTTTATTAACCCCTCTTGATGTTTGTTCATGACGTAATAGTTTGTTCGTGAAAACCTCCTCGAGCAAAGCGAAATGATCTGGAACGCAGCGAGACGCGCCGAATGAGCCCAAAAAATAACTTAAAAGGACAACGCATTTTACAACATACCACATACAGATCTTAAAATTGGTTTTGTATTAACTGACTTGACCCATGGAAAAATCAAAACAATAGATTTGGTTTTAAAATGGTGTCAAACATTTGTATTTCTGAAGCACGGAGGTACGTGGATTGAGCGAGCAAATCGAGCGACTTCCATGTAAACTAAACCTTTTCGCTTTGCTCTATCATTCTTTCATCTGTCACCTTCGTAGGAGATTATATCTGACGTTCTGCAGATGATTCTCCAAGTGAGGTATCATCGGAAAGTGAAGTGATAACATGCACGCTCATGGAAAAATCTGTACTGAGCAGGACGTAAAGAACAATATTCTTAAAATAAGTAAAACAAGAAAATCCATATAAAGTGTATACTAACACAAATTACAAGTGATGTGTGATTCTAGGTGGTTACATTGATTCAGTCACGTTTCTGAGGGAATGTTTGCGCTGAATGAGTAAGCGTAGCGAACAAAAACCAGCGTTTTTCATCAGATCACTTGCTTGATCTTTCTGCTTGACTCCTTGGACGTAAAAAAATTATATTAACCTTCTGTCAAGATAACCGATATCGCATACTACACTCTTATAATTTGCTTGATCTTTTTTTATGTAGAAGGTATGTCTGTATCATAAGTGTTACAGCAAGTGAATCAAAGAAAGCATGGATCGACGCGCACGTAGCTCTTGGATGGCCAGACTGTTGGAACGATTTATGGTTATCATTTGTTTAGGAGGAGTGACTGACTCAACCCGGCCAGGCTGACACTACCGGAAGTAGGCATGGCAGCGCAGACGGGCAGGGTAGCCTTGCACTCTGAGTGGTGGGGAAAGTAAATACTGAGTTCTGATTGAAAGGGAATTGAAGGAGCTTGGATGGCAAAGGGAATTGCCGACTTTGGGTGTTTTTTAGAGGCCGTGGCTTGAGAAGTGCATTGAGTTAAACTCATAACAACGTGAAAATAGGCCTATACTTTTTTTTTAATAAAAACTACAATGTTATGCATTGCAACTATTGAAGGAAGGGGGGGGGGACGAAGTTTGATGCTCAAATTCAAAATAAACTGTTATTAATTGAAGGCAAAGGCTGTGT
This sequence comes from Lithobius niger, assembly GCA_023313725.1. Taxonomy (NCBI): domain Eukaryota; kingdom Metazoa; phylum Arthropoda; class Chilopoda; order Lithobiomorpha; family Lithobiidae; genus Lithobius; species Lithobius niger. Next base: position 13,728 of record JAHWFP010256497.1, read on the forward strand.
TGTGCATTCGGAATTGAGATCACTGTGGTCGGAGCCCTGAAATAAAAATACAAGATACACACTAAAAATGTCCGGTAAAATAATCGTAGTTGTGTTGCCATTTTGAACAAGGTAGAGTTCATGAGAAAAAGTTACGTTAAATAATGCTTTTATAAAAGCCTAGGCAAAAGATTAAATAAACCAGCTTGTGTTTTGAAATGCTATAATGCATAAAATTTAAATGTATTATCGCAGCCGCAAATAATAACGCTAGTGTGGTCAAAGTTTTCATAGTTGCTAAAATCGTCACCTTAGTAAAATAACAACATTGAAGACATAGTAAACATGTAAGCTATCACAGCACTAAGCTAGTCGGCTTTATGCCTAGAAAAAAATTAGAGAAATACAAATAAATATTTACATGTTTGTAGAAAATGGCGACGGAAATTGCGTGCGTCGGCGCTCAGTTTGAGCACTTTTTTCAAATTGAGTTGTAGACCAAAGTATGGTGAAATTTCAAGTTCTGTTTTCACAGGATGTTAGATAAAGTTCGGGTTTATTAAGAGCTGCAAACTACAGTCGATGAAGTCCATTTTCCAGGGAGATACGAATTTTTAAACTTGGAGGTGAAAAATAGGCCTAGCGCTTTTTGGCGCTAGAGGGAAAAAAAAGGTGTCTCCGAGTTGTTGATGGTTGGTGTCGGGTCTCCTAACCAATCGACAGGAATTTTAGGCCTCATGCCTTTACACAACATTTAAGGTGATTTGCACTTATTTTTAGTTATTACAATAATAGGACGTTATAAATCTTGCAAATATAAAAAGAACAATTAAAATTCGTCACGTACATAATTTTATACAATAAAAATAAATAATTTGAGATTTACCTATTTTAGTACCATTACCTGGCCACTACATGTCATTGTTAGCAGCGTAGTAACTGATTTATCTTGTATGTTTATATTATTTTTTTATTTTACTTTTTTCCTGAAAAGAATGAACACTTAACCGAAAAAGGCAAAACTATAACATCTAAAAAATGCATGAGTTATTTAAAGCAAGTTAGGTTGGCACAGTTTGCTAACAACAACACCTACTCGCCAGAAAGGGTACTAGAATTGGCAAATCTCAAATTCTTTCTTTTTTTATTGCATAAAATGCTGTATGAAGTGGATTTTAATTGTTCTTTTTGTATTTACGAGAGTTACAAAGGCTTATTATTTAATTAACTAATATAAATTTCCTTATTTTCCCGAGCACTAGTAATGATAATCGCCGAGATTTGCAAGCCGTAACTACGAATTCTGATAGAGCATATGCCGACCGTGTTTAACGGTAGGAAAGCTGACTGAAAGAAAACAACAGACCTATAAATATTAAATTCTGAACCCAACCGGCAGCATGTCTTTGACTCAGTTTGAGGGTTAATTTCACCTTCCATGATATTATATTTACATGTGAACAACTATTACCAAACCCCATCGACGTGGGGGGGGGGGCTCATTAACTTCACGTAAGCTAGGGTTAGTTAAATCACGATGTCTCTCTTCATATTCTACTCTCTCATATTGTTGTTCCTCTGGTGATCGTAAACAGCAAGAAAAGAGCATTACAGAATCGCCTAAAGGTCGCCTACAGCATTACAGAATCGCCTACAGAATCACCAAAATCGACAAAACGTCTCACAACAGGACATTTTGTCGAAACCTGTCTCAACATGCTGCAGACGTCTCCAAAACCATAGCAACGAGCTGAGTGCCACACACCGGAAGCGACGTTGTCGCGAGACGTCTTTAGGCGTCTTTAGGCGTCTCACGACAACAAAGCGAAGCTGATGCGACGTCTCGCGACGTTTCGTCTTGCAACGATGTTTTGTCGATTTTGGTGTGCGGCCACTCTAACACTACATGAGCTAAAACCTGTGTGACCTAAAATATGCTTAAAGATTTTTAATGATTTTGTATTTTTTAGCCAACAGCGACTTGCTACTCGGCTGTTTATGTAGAAGAAAGTGTAAAGAATTTTTTTAGTAATAACTTACGAACATTATTTTTTTTCCCAGATTTTCATTCCTCTGAAAACGCTGCTAAATGAGCATTTTAGATTGCACATAAACGAAAGATTGCATTCCGAAGACAACACCATGAACCGTGTTGCAATTGACGAAGTTGTCAAAATGAAGTTAAGACCATCAGTGCATTCAGTCACTTACAACATCTGTCGTCCTACTATACTCTTAGGTCAAGTTCTAGGTCTGCTGTCTTTTGACCTGAAGTTTCATATTTTGAACAAAAATGGACGTCATTACTGCAGACTTGCATTTTGTGTAATATACAGGGTGGTCGCACTGACACTGGCAGTTTATACTGTGGTCGAAACGGGGATTGAAGTCACGTACGGAAAATACCCAAGCGTAATTGCAATGATTATTAAAAATACTAACAGAATGACACACATGGCATTCATAACGGTAATCTACTTGTATTGCTTGCTAAAGGAAAACAATTTTCGTCAATTGCTGAAATGCCTTGGGGAGATCGATAATTTGTTGGAAAACAGAATTAAAACGCGTGCTTTCCTTGTACAGAATGCGTTTCTTCAACTTATTTTGACCTTGTTAGTAACAGGAACCCGTATGTCATACTTCATAGCCGAAATGTCAGCTAACAATTTTGCTAAACAAATGTACCAGGTCAACTTTGTAACCGTGATTCTCCAAGTCGTAATATACTCAATGAAATTATTTCTGGTCACATTTTTCGTTATCGCAGCCAATTTGTGCTCCGAAGGATTTTCTAGCCTAAACCAGGAAGCCAACCACATTTTGAATCATAAACAAACTCTTAGAAGTGACTACCTGGACCAACTTCGCCTTCGCTATGATCAATTATACCAACTGGGAACATGTGTGCAAAATGCGTTCTCGATGTTGATCACTGCAGATCTAGTGCATAGCACTATTATTTTATGTTTCATGTCCTATTTGTTATTAACCCTTGAGACACTGCGACTGAGGCATATTAGCTTTCTGCTTACAGTAGTTGCTGCCACGTATAACATATATGTTAAACTTCAACAGCTGGCGACATTGCTATCCAGGTAAGTCGAAGAACCAATCATATA
>JAHWFP010256499.1:0-13046 GCA_023313725.1 Lithobius niger
CAATAAAAGTCGGCTACACTAAAACTTACTTTTCCAAATCTTTTACGTGTGATGTAAGGATAAAATCCTGTAGTTTTCCTTCATTTACCCTGAGTACAACACAGGCTGTACAATGTTATACCTAGAGTAAAATCATCTATATTTCCTTCATTTACTCTGAGGGCGAAGAGTAAATTTGTGTGGTTTCCATCACTTACTCTAAGGATGACGTCACATGTAAAATTTAAAATGTACTCTGCTGATTATATCACACGTAAAATCTCATCCTCAGCGTAAAACTCGTAGTTTTTCTTTATTTACCCTGAGGATTACATCGGATTTAAAATGTCATACTAAAAGAAAATCACCTAGTTGTTCTTCGTTTACTCTAAGGATGACATCGTATGTAAAATGCCATCCTCAGAGTAACGTCCTCCAGTTTTCTTTCATTTACTGTGCGGACAGACGTCGCATGTAAAATATCATCCTTCGCATAACATCCTCTAATTTGCATCTATTTATTCTGAGGATGACATCGCATGTAAAATGCTATCATCAGAGTATGCACCTTACAGGCTTAAATCCTCAGAGTAAACACTCTATTTTTCCTTTATGTGAGGAAGACAGTATGTAAAATGGTCTCGAAATTCAAGTTTTTATACTTTTCTACGACCGTGCGTCCGGCTGGTATTCTGCTCCTGCAATTCATCACATGTTTCCCATCCAACTTTAACTCTTCAAAATGTTGTTATAAGTTGAAATAAACACATCGTCCTTTTTACCAGATTTCCAATTCTCACCCCATCAACAACTACAATATTTTCACCCACAACCATCCTACAAGAATGCACAAAAAATTTTTTTTGCTTATTCGCTATTGAGGTTTCTCCTTGAACCGTCAAGGCAGAAGAGTGTCGTGCCACTTGTTGACCCGCGGGAGGGCGCTTGTCAAGCCCCTCTTCCTCCCCCCCCCACCCCGTACTCGACCCCTCACTTTTTCCCCCCTCTCTCAATCTTCCGTGTCTTCCTTTCCACTTTCCCGGCCCGTCTCCCGGGAAACGCTGGGGAATTCGAACGGCAATCCTGGTACTAGAACGACAATTGCTCGCCGTCTTATTACAGATCACAATCCCATTTGAATTTTCCGTGGGACATGCTCGAAATAGATAGATGAGGGCCCTGTGCGTGCGAGGCTAGCTTAAATTCGTTCTGGTGCAGCGACCTCGGCCGCTGTTTTCTTGTACCACCACTTCCCTAAAACGCGAGTATTTCGCAAAAATTGTAAAGACATTATGGCCGAAAATCCCCCACCCCAATCCACACCATCTGACAAAATGGCTTCGGTTGTTTTTGTCGAATCTTATCTCCCTCTCCTGTTTGTACACATATTGCAATTTTTTCTTTTTTATTTTCATTTTATTTTATTCGCAGCTGTCGTTTGTCTTTTTGCTCGTCGTTTTGATGAAATTTATTCGTTTGCTTTTTTTTTTGTCTTCTTTATCCCGTCTGGGTCCCTGAAACGGAATCTGTGTTGGTGTTCGATGTTTTTTTCCTTGGAACTCGGATATAATAAAATGTCAACTTTAGTTTGAAACATTTTCGACGTTTAAACCTAATGAAACGAAATAACTAGCAAATATCTTACACTATAAGGGTAAGTCACCAAGTAATTGAATGAGTCGAGCAAGTTCATTGTTGTATATTGTTGTATGTATTTAGGTAACAAAGCCACTCAACCCTATGACGCATGACCGACGCAAAAGTGATATGATTTGAGCTTTGAAAGTCGGGCATACTAGATGTCGCCAGCAACCAGGCGCACGGATCGCTCAAGAGAAAGGAGGGAAGAAGTAGGACGAGTAAATAAGGGAGGGGTAGGGTTGGAGGGAGAGAGAGGGTACAGGGAAGGTGAAAGGGGGAGGGGCAGTATTTAATTAAACTACCTGTCTCAAATCAGCTACACGCAACAAGGGAGAAGGGGAAGGGAACGGGTAGGTAAGATGAGGGCGGGGAAGGGAAAGGAGGGAAGTAAGGGGGGATGGGCATTATTTAATTCATCTATTCGTCTCAACTAAAATACAGTCGAAAAGAATCAAAATTAACCGTCGTAATAAAGTCCGGAAAAACATCGGGAAACAAACCCCCAACTAACAACCCCTTTAAAAAAAAAAAAAGACCTCCTCTGCACGTACATCTGGCGTGGAATTGCTTAAAGTTGCGGTACAGCCAGCTATGGGAGGTCCCAGTGCACTCACTGGGTCGGCGTCACGATACTCACGCGTCACTAACCAAGGCTGATTGGAAACTGTTACCCAAGTGGGCAATTGTTCTCGACGGCCCTTGTATGAATCAACAAGGGAGTAGTTCCTTACTCCTACGACTAAGTGTGTCAATGGAAATCGGTGTGAAAGTAGAATAAGCCTGATGTAATAGCAAGAGGTTGTTGATGACGTGACACAACATGACGGCGCCTGAATTTTTTCATGTTGATGGCCGTACACATTCGCTACATCCCCGCATGCAATTAAAGCGGCTTGTTTACTAATAACTTGCTGTCAGTTTGTTTATAACCTTGTTGTAGCCAATTGTGTGTTTGTTGAGGATTGGAGTCGGGAGTGTTGACGTTAATTTATACGATAAGTTAAGAGCCATCTTGATAGTAAGGAGTTAGTGTTAACAGTCCAACGACCCGGGCTCTATTCCCCAATTCTCAAATGACATTTTAATGTTTTCTTCATCATTGCTGCTCACTTATTATCTTTAGTAGTTCACAATACTGGCTCCAATGTACCCGTCATTTGTTATTTACAGTTTGTTGAGTATTTGTTTCTTTTGCCGTTTCATGATTGTTTGTTGCTAACATTTTTTTTTCTTTTCACTTTTTTAGGTAAGTGAAACATTTCGGTACAAGAAAAAAGTGTGACGTATTCAGAAATTCATTCTAGGAACCCGTAAGTAAATTATTTAGTTGCACAACTAAATTGAAACCTCGCAAAGCTGAAAAGCTAGGCCTGCATGTCCAAGATGATAAAGTACTTTGGTTATATAATCATGTTTGAAAATGTAGCTAAATACACAGGAAGTTTTGATACTGAAATACAATAGCAAATCATGTATGCCTTCTTTTTTGCAATGACCCTGACAAATATCTCCAAGATCATCTAGTTTGTCACTGTTGACCTACTATGAACCAGACCATTGAGGTGTAAATCGCGTATTAAACGCCCATGGGCTTGTAAAACTAATTTGCCTAAAATTGGCGGGGGGGCGTTAAAAACAAGAATTGTCTGTCTATTTTCTAAACCAACTTGCCCAGATTATCATTCGCGTGCGTGATCTGGATTCACTCTAGCAAAACACAATGCCTTTATTCTCATTTATTCACAAATTTAGTTTATTAGATTGTCCACCTTTCAATATCTAACATAATTCAAAGTTAAAACTAATTTCTAACCATCACCAACCTTTAAAACGGACAACGCGATTGACAACCGGGAAGCACATTTTTGTTTACACCATTTTCCGGAAAGTCATAAAATTGACATTGTTTTCTGTTCTTCCCTTTTTCCTGCTTTCCTGGATAAAGAATCCATGCCAGAACTTCCGGCGGAACTTCCGGATTGGATTACTCTCTCCAGGAGGGCAGGACGAAGGGAAGAACAGAAAACAATGTCAATTTTATGACTTTCCGGAAAATGGTGTAAACAAAAATGTGCTTCCTGGTGTGAATCGCGTTGTCTGTTTTAAAGGTTGGTGATGATTAGAAATTAGTTTTAACTTTGAATTATGTTAGATATTGAAAGGTGGACGATCTAATAAACTAAATTTGTGAATCAATGAGAATAAAGGCATTGTGTTTTCCTAGAGTGAATCCAGATCACGCACGTATTTGATTGAACGCTAGGCCTAATATTGCCGACTTTTCCGTGATTACAAACGCTCCCGTGAATCGTGTTAGATTAAAAGTTGATTTTGTTAAATGTATGAAGTTTTTAGTTAATTTTGCTGCAGAAAAATCAAAATGTACGGGGATGAAACGTTGCTTTCGTTAAAATGTAAGAAGATTTCAGTTAATTTTACCACAGAAAATCGATAATTTTTAAGAGGTGGGCGTCAACAAGAGTACATCACGATTTTTGACTTTCAAACATTTTAGGGGGCTGGGCGTTGCATTAACTGGGCGTTTAATATGCGATTTACGGTATAGATAGCCTGCTGTACATCATTAGTCAATAATAATAGGCATTAGTCATGGGTTGGCTCTTCTGACCTATTTTTCTAGGTGAATTAGGAACAGATAAGTTTCTAAGCTTCAGATTGAAGTATTTTTTTTACCATTTTCCCCATGGATGGTCCAAGCAGCAGGTTTTCGGTTTGAAGATTGCTGCCTGATAAAGCAATGGAGCTACAAATTGTCATACATTCAAAAACGATTAACTTTACAGCATTAATAGCATGCCTTGTTCACCTAAAATAAGACCAAACGTAAACAAAGGACCCTAAATTACAATAAAATACCAAGAATGGAACCATACTTGCAATTTAAAAAGATAAAACACTTAAAATCCTGAGCCAGCCAGAGCTGCTGGTGTGTCAGGCCGCCATCTTTGAATGACATCATCAAAATTTAGACAATTTTGACAGGAAGGCTCTGCAATAGGTCAAACAGGAAAATCATTTTTTTAAATTGCAGTAAATGCCCTATTTTTGTCAAATGTATACAAATGTTACTCATAATTTCGGGTTTGCTTTGCCCCTACAGCCCACCTCCCTTGTGAACCAAATCAATAAGTTAACGAGGGGAGGCATTTAGATTTTAAGGAACCAACATTCACGGCTATGTGCGGTACCCTAACTAGGCATTCCGTTTTCACACCTGACTTAAACATTATTGAAAATTTATGTTATGTCCGGCGGTGCAGCCCATGTGGGAGCTGTCAAGAGGTCATCAAATGAAGCCTATTTAAAAAAAAACAACCAAGCAGCACACTGGAGCTAATGTGCAATTTGCTCTTCGTTTCTTGTAATGATTTCTAAGTAATTTCGTTCGTTAATCGAGCCTTCTCTTCCTCAGTAGCGAGTAGAGAATTTCCTGATAATTAAGACTCCCTGGCGCACGGGGGATGAGGGGGGGGGGGGGGGGAGGAGGCGGGTGAAGCACCGAATAGTTTTATCACGGTAAAAGCAGGACACCAGCATATTCCCAGGCGACTCGGTTTCGACGACAGCTGATGACCAACATATTTATGACGGTGGGACATGGCCTCTTAAAAGTCATCAAACCTTTGTATGGTATTATGCAAACGAGTAGCCGTGTGTTTCTTTTCCTCTAAGAGATTTAGCACTGCACAAAAAAGAACCTGCAGGGAGGTTGGGAGTTTAAATTCCACCACTAAGTATACGCTGTTATTGTGAGCTACAACTGCAGGTTCATTTTCCTGCAGTGCTAAAGCGAGGAAAAGGAACGTACGGTATACAACCTAAGCCTATAATTTAATCTATGTGCCGCCACTAAAAAGAAAGAAAAAAATGTGTCCCCGACGTCAGCTTTATGGTCCACGTTAGTTCGCACCACTGCATCTCTCCAATCCTTTGGTTTTTAAACAATGGAAAAGTATAGCAAGAAAACATCAAGTTTATATGCTGCCCGAGAGGACGGGCCTATATGTGGAACAGTTTCCAACAATCATTGATAAACTAAATCATTGCGGAACAATACGTAACACCGCTATTCTGTGGACTTTCCTGCGTTATAAAAATCACACGTGCAATAATTCATTTTGGTATAGTGTATAAAATATCTTGCCAATTTTGATGGCAGAAAAACCAAGCACAAACCTTGTGATTGCAGTAGAAATAGTTTAAAAAAAGGAAAGGAGTGGGAAGAGGAGGAATGGAGAAGAGGAGAAGAGATGAGGAAGGAGAGGATAACTGGGAAGGGGGAGGGAAGAAGAAGGAGGAATTCCTGTTAACACTTATGTCAGATGAGATGTTCATATGTCAGTTCAAGAAGAAGACGAGTCAGGTTCCCACCAGGTCTCATTGTGGACGAATAAAATTAAAGGATCAGGCAAAAAGTGAAATATTGCAAACGCCAGTTTTTTTCCTAAGAAAAGTAAAGTCCCGGAGAAGCTAAGACCGGGAGACGCAATCCACCGTGCAACATGCACGGGTCCGGCTAGTAGTAAAGAATAATACGAATTGTAAAGTAGCATAGTTTTTGATGGACTGTTCTGGCGTCATCTTTCAAAATCGTCCAATGAACTCCAATTACCCATTGTTGGGCAAACCATTACTTGATTGTTTAGTTTCGTTGGAGAAAAGTGGTTCGCAAATAAAACCGAGGCATAAAATTCGATTGAAATACATTTTTATTTGCTGTTTCGAAAGCAAGTAGACAATGCGAACAAAACCGGTTTGATAGCTGCCAGTTTTCCATAGTAATCACTGTTTTGACATACAATTTACGTGCAGTTTATCACTCAAAACATTCAATGGTCAAAAGACTGGTGAATGAAGGTGGCTCTTTATAACTGTCTTTTTTGAAATTTGATCTTATTTTTAAAAGCCTCCATCCCACAGTATACATGTACTGTGCATTCAGCGCCGTACTGTGGCTGTCGATGGCATCAAACGAAGTCTCGTTTTACCAAAAATCCGCGAGATATGACTTAGGAAATTCCATGTTGCATCTCCTCCATGCCGACCGACCGAGCTGTTCCTCCAAGTTGTGACAGCTGCCAAGATGCGTTTGCGAAACTCCCTCAGGCCAAATCAGATTCAAATTGCGCAACGGGGCACAGAGTACCAGCATGACACCCTCACTGCCTAATCCCCCCCCCCCTTCCCCCATCGGTTGCGCCGCGTATTCTGGAGTTGTTCGAAATGAAATGCAAAATCTTTTTTTTTTTATAATATTATTCTTTTTCTATTTTTGGCATTCCAAGTCCAAACGTTGATGTTTCTCTCACTGCCAAAGGTTTACGGAGAGAGAGAGCAAGTGGAATATTTTGAAATGTTTCTTCCCCTTTTCTTCGATTTCAGCTGGCATCAAACGGAAACTTCATGGCGGTAGCGGGAAAGTTAACTTCGTAAGCGAAATTTTGACTCTGATGGAAACAGGGGCGGTAGAGCCGCGGTGAAACGTTGAATGAATGGCAGGCACAAAAGTAGGTTGGGCGCCTCTTTTTGTGTCTTGCCGACCGTTGGATACGTTGAAATGTGTATAAAAGAGGTCTGTTGGGTGCAGTTTTGTAGCTAGAATACCAGATATTCATGAATTGTACGACATGCCTTTGGGGTGATTCGGAGAAAAGGTCATGCCCTTGACAATTCGGTTTTGTGTGTGTGTGCGTGTGTGTGCGTGCTCTTACTCGATAACTTAACGGGACCTACTTTCTAAATAAAACAGGTATCAGTTTTTTCGATTCTTACCAGGCGGTCGAATTGTAACGCGTTGTTTTCTAGCATTTAGCAATCCCTGGCTACGAATTCAATGTAATATGTGGGAATTGCGTCAATTTTTGTTTTGTTTTTTTGTTGAGTAATTATAATGTATCGACGTTTTATTCAGCTTCGGGCACTTAAAGGTGTACCCCGTCTCGTTTCTAGCAATGTGAGGTAAGGGCGTGAGGGCGTGGTTACGCAACGACTCGTCTTTGCGTTCTTGAGCTAGAAGCTAGAAATCATCTGAAATTCCAACATGGCGGCGGTTTTAGCTCTACCGGCTCGTAACGAAAACAGTCAATAATGTGAAATGTGAGTTCAGAAGCGACTGAGAAAAATGATTCGTCAGGTGGAATGTTATTTCTTATCGTCACGGATTATAAGACTGAAAGCATTGCGTTGTTACCATGGCAACGACACGTTTGCCATTGTGATTAAATTCTACCTACGAGAATGCAAATGCAAGTTCTCGCGTAAACGTCTCCTAAATATCTCGAATGGTCGTTATGACGTCACAGCATACCACATGAAATAATTAAATAAGTTCATCTCATCAGGTCTTGACTCGATGAATTCATTTAAAACTTAATACGTGAAGTAAATTAATTTTTCCCAAAACGTAAATATGTCTTCTTCAGTGGTGTTGTGCGCTTTTTTCACCCATAAGTCCGAGCGAGATTTGACAATAATTGTCGGAGTGCTTGCGGTGCTGACTGCGCTGTACTTAAAGGAGACATTCAGGAGGCAAACTTCGAGGTACTTGCCATTCTTAACGATAATTTGTAATACACTAGTTCCATATTAGGATATAAAGGTGTCCACCTTCTGGAAGAGCAGCCCCAAACCCGGATGGATTTGACGGCTACTGTGCCACACCTTTGTCTACCGTTACTTCATTCTCTCAATCTACATATAAAACAGGGCCGAGCTGGAAGTCGAGAGGCGGACGGCTCTTGGGCGTTAACTAGTAATTGCGAAGAAGACTGAAGGAAACCCGAAGCTCCGAGCTCTAGTAATGCCTAAGTGTGACAAATCCCTATTCCAGCTCACATAGACTGGTCGTAAATAATTTTTGGTTTCTACTGCAGCAGCAATCACGCCGCATTCGTTACGGAGCTATCACCTGAAGAGTTAGTTACGAGGGGCATTGACTTAAAATGGAGGTAAAAAAAAGCGCCTTTAGTGACTACAGTGCTGTGAGGGCGGCTTTCATACGGCTAAAAAAATGTTTTGTTTCGTCCAATCTGTTAAACTGCAAAATCAAGTTCAAATTAACGATCTTTACACCCTTTTTCACCTGGACGCAGGAGACACATTTTGTTGAGAATCAGCTAATGATATCGGGATGCAAATACCTCCTATTTCAGTAAATTCATGGGTTATTGGCCGCATACTTATTTACCCTTACCACCGTCAAATTCGTGAAAACCGTGAATCCATGACTTTCAGATAATGTACCATAGTCAGTGATTGATTGATTGGCTGATTTATTGCGAAGCATTAACCTCAAAACATCATCAGTCCCTGAAACCAAAACAAACAATCTAACAATGCTGGAATTGAATAATGACTTTCTCAAAGGTTCAAAAGGTTTTGTAGCTAGCGTTAACCTCTCCTGGTCATCTGCCCGATGAATCTTTAAGACTTTATGCTTTAGGGACTTTCTTACAATGAAGTCTGACAATTAAACTTGGCGGGCGGACCACTAGTGTGGCCCTTGATAAACAATCGTTGGGCCATTCTTCCAGTCAAACAATACTGCTTAGTATGGGTGGGAGCGCACACCCATTACTGACTAACGTGTCAGCACCAAATTGCCCCAAATCATTAACCACACAATTGTAGGCCTATTAATATTTAATAGCAGAGTGCCAACATCTTTATTGCCTATCACGTGGGGAGGAAATAGTCCACATATAAACTTTATCCTCTTGCTAATAGCGTTATATAAGTCCCTTAGGCATCTTACACAGCCATTAAAACAGAAAAGCTGTAAACATCTATGTATAGTATACGTACGGCCACATAATAATGTTTTTTTCAAAGCTACTTGATTTGATTCGAACAATGCCGCCATTCTTATTCCACTTCACAACATGAGATTAGCCTTCGACGCGTGCACTTAAACAAGTTGTATGCCAAGGTTAGCCCTCATGCTGGACAGATAGAGCGTGCGCCACGAACTTGACAAGCGACTACGACACAACGCAGTCACAGCAAGTAAGCAGTTGATCTTTTATATTGTACAACTCTTTCATTGTTGGACCATTGTTGCAGCAGTGGGTTTATATCATGAAGACACACAGCTGCAACAATGAAACCGTTGTCTTACCACTAGTAAGAAACGAAGGGCTTTAGTTCTTGCTAACGTAAGTAAATCTAGCCTATTACCGCTATCAATGTTTGCGTATCAACATTTGCGTGTCACTGTGTAAAGTCGCTAAGGAAGTGGACGATTATTCACAAGGCACAATGTCGATCTTAATTCACTTGTTATTGCATAGGTAGGGGACTATGCACATAGCGTTTACATATTAGGCTATCAGCAGAATTTATCCTTCTGCTGCACCTCGTAGTCAGGGATCCAACCTTTCAGTCAGATCCCACACACCAATTGCCTCGAGCTCACGATGCTGTCCCGTTTTATACCCATTCGGGCCGGGGCAGAACAATAGGCTCTTGCCTGAGGCTACTGGCGAACAGGTTCAATCTGGTTCCAACTGGGTTGCAGTGGACCGTTTCTCCACCTGGCGGCTGGCAGCTGTCCAATTCCTGAGTCTGCAGTAATTGGAAAGCTGGCAGGCCGCCATGATTGAGGCAAGTCGAACTACGAAGTGTTTGTTTCGTGAGTTGCATGCTGCCAATCATGTAAGCCGGTTACATCTCCCCTCCCCTAAGTGTTTGCCTAAGCAAATGAGAGATCGTCCTCTGGTATAACGCAATGCATTGTGTAACTATCCTGTAAGTTGTTTAAACATCAGGATTGAAAAACAATTTATTCAATGGAAAAGCCCTAATTACAGAGTTTCAAGACTTTCCCTAACAACAATCTTTTGCAACTTTCTTTGCTAACAAAGTTGCAAAAACATAACAATAACAATGAAATTTAACAAAAAAAATTCAAATCAACAACGTAATAAAAACACCACCAACGTCTTCTCCGCCGCAGAACTCAAACATAACAGTCCATCCGCAGAACAAAAACGTAACAAGTGTTCTTTAACGCCGCACAAACTTAACATCGTCCTTCGTCACAACCACCGACGACGACACAACAACAACAACCCAACAACAGACGAAAGTATGCCCAATTGGCCTCCAAGCTTCTCCAGAAGTTCCTCCCATCTTCCACCACCAGCCGTTGAAGCACCTGCCTGCCACGGCGCTTCCCAGAGGGCTGCCACTAGTGGACCTACGCTCAGACACTCCTTCCACCTGTAGCATCCAACAGTTAATCCTCCCAGAGGGCCCTTCCACCTCTCAAACACCTTCCTCAACATAACACCACCTCTGTTGCTCAACAACAGCTCAACACCACACTGCCATGCTTTCAAACGGAATGAAATTGTTCGAGCATCGACCTGCTCAGGGTCCCTCCTGGGTGTGTAGGCCCACATGCCCATGCCTCCTAGGAAGGTTGTACGAACCTCCATTGTCGGACTAGCATATCTCGACGCACCTCCCTTCACAGCACACTCCACCGCAGAAACACACAACACCACTCCAGAATGAGCGTCCAAACACCACATGGCTGCCTTCACACGTGGCCACCATCTTCATCCACAGCTACTTCCGCCCGTGATGGCATGGTCGGCATCGCAGCTACCTCCACCAAAAACACAGTCCTATCTGTGCTGTCGCACCACCCATGCTCCTGCACCAAACAACAAAAGTCCGAACTTCTCCCAAGTTTCCAAACTTCGCTCCAGCTTGAAGAAACTTCCAAGTCCACAAACTCTGCTCCCAAAGTTCCCAAACTACGCACAGCTTGAAAAACTTCCCACAAACAAAGTCAATCCTCTTCCCCTTCCACACAGCCACACACGTGCTCCACACGTCCCTCCGATGACTGCCTGGTGGTCCCATCTATTGGTTACGCCCTCTCGAGCAGACGAGCAAATGGTAGCCACCGTCAAGTTTGTGCAAAGCACGTCCAGCAACCAGTCGGTTAGTGAAGGAGAGAAAAATTTGGCGCTCCCTCCACTACCTTCTGTAGTTTACAGAAAAGAGTCTATTTCACCCTTTAACTGCTCACCTACCGGGCTAGTAATGATCAAACTTTCAGCAGAATTCCGGAATTGCGGTGATCAGGAGTGCCTCTGGTTTCAAGGGGGGTTTGGCTGCCAAGACCTCCTACCCTATCACACATCGGACACTCTACCTCAATTCGTTCCTTCAACCTAATTCTCCAATCCAATTTCATAGATTGTGCCCTTAGATCACAGCACTCACGTGTTGGAAAAGTGCAATCGGCCAAACGCCACTTGAGCGAGCCTACAGCTTTAACCAAACACGCTACGTAGAGCTGGCCTCGCACTGACATCCCGCATGCGGGTAGAAGTCCTCACACTGAGGTTTTCCCACATTTAAAAGAACCACCGTTGTAGCCCATACGTCACTATGCAAAGCGACCAGACGCCGAGAGTATAGCACTCCCATCCCGCGCCTACGGAATAAACCATTGTGTCTGGGATCGTGCTACACGCTTCTTGCCCAACCTCACACTGTAGTTGTTTTACTGGCTTAGAAAAGACCAAACAACTTGACAATGTGTCCGCCACTGAACTGAATCACTACGTGAAACTAAAATAATTAACACCAGTCTCTCGAAAATTGCATTTCCGAACTACCTTTTAAATTAGTCTCCATCTGTGTGCCCCATGGTTGTTCGTTAAAACTTCATCATGAGCCGCACAGGTGCTTACCTGCAAAGCTAATCCGTGGTTTTTCACCTGATTTGCTCTGCATGAAAGCCATCAGCAATCACCCTATTTTAGACTTTTTCCGGTCCAAAAAAATAGGTTTCTTACTGGATCGCCACCGCACATATTCCTGCGTTCAAGATTTGACAAATCTGCATGCAGCGTATATGAGGATGCGATCTTCGTTTGTACGACATAATAAAAAAATGTGCTTTCTTTTTATATGCGACAAACGGGTCAAAATGTGGCAGCCAGTTCACGGTCTTATTCCAGGTTTTGTTACCTGAACAAGGTTGTGGACTGATGCCTCATTTTCGGTTGCCAAGTTACCGTCCTCAATTGTAAGCCTTTACCCTGCTTAACAATTAATTTCCGTCAACTGACAATGAACCTGACAGGGTCCAATTTTGACAAAAAAATTCAGTTCAACCATAGTCTACTTCAGAATTTCTCATTTTTCAAAACCCATTCTTTGGTCAGTTAAGTTAAATCAGTGTTCAAGGCCCCACTGCGCATCTGAATTTTCGGATCCAAACGAACAAACTTTATCACCATTCAACCTTCCAAAGTTATGTCTGTAACAATTCGTAATTTAAGCAGCCAACTCCGCCACTAGATTTACTAATTTTACAGCCCTCCGTTCCCAACATCCACTCGACGCTGAACACGCACGTGTTCACGTCATTTAGAGCGGGGGTG
>JAHWFP010256500.1:0-73572 GCA_023313725.1 Lithobius niger
TTTGAACCACTAGGGAACGCAACACTGGAAAATCTGACGATCAAGACCGTGTTTTTGCTGGCTGTCGCCACGGCAGCACGCCAAGGTGAAATAGCAGCACTAGCGAGAGGGACTGACTTCCTCAGGACGAACAGGGTTTGGTCGAAAGTGACGTTCTTGCCCCATTTGAAATTCAGAGCAAAAACGCTCCGGACAGACGAAACGCCGTCTCCTCTGGTGGTCACAGCGTTGGCCACAACACTCGAACCGGGCTGTCCAGACAGGCTTCATTGCCCAGTAAGGGCGTTACGGTTTTACCTGGCTCGAACGAAAGATGTGGTGGAGGGTGAACACGGGGAACCCAGGACTGTACCGTGGACACCGTTGTTTGTTAAGTTAGCACCTAAGGGAGACATGCCCACTAGAGAACCGGCGTCGACAGGCGCCATCAGTAAGTGGATATGCCAAGCTATCGAGAGGTCGCACCGAACAGAGGCGGGTGGCCCCTCGATCCATACCAACGCTCATGAAGTTCGAGCTATGGCGACATCGTGGGCCTGGGCAACAGGTGCCACCATCGCAGAAGTACTGGAGGCGGGACGATGGAGGAGCAGGAATACTTTCATCGCCCACTACCTCAGGGGTGTAACAGCAGCAACAGCGGCATCAAGAGAGGTGCGGTTCATGGCTGCTGGTAAAGTAATTAAGAAGTAGTACGAGGGTAAGTGACTCCTTTTGTCCTATTAATACCTGAATTTTTGTTCGAGGTGTATTGATAGGGAGGTCATACTTGGCGAGGGTTCGACGCAACTTGGTTTTAGGACAAAGTCAGCATTAATAAAATACAGGTAAGTATTTTAGGCTAGCAGTAAAAACGGGGTTTTACCCCTAAAATTAGTTTTTACTTAGCCTAAAATACTTACCTGTACGAACCCGCCCTCCGCCCGCGTCGAACCATTTATGGGGAGACAAACTGTGACTAGTAGCGGGAGCGGGGCACCACCTTGCGGTGGTCATGGGCCCCGGGGTGCGCCATTGTATGTACCGGGAGAGCATTTGAAATCTGGTTGGGACAGGTAGCATTTTCCAAAATATGAAAAGCATTAATAAAATACAGGTAAGTATTTTAGGCTAAGTAAAAACTAATTTTAGGGGTAAAACCCCGTTTTGTGGACTTTTATATTAAAACAACAGGCCTTTATAAACGCTCCTACACATAACAATTAAAAACCGTTGCTGACAGCATTTTAATCAATATTAAAAAAGAGGAACCAAATGAAGCAAGGAGTGATTGGACTTTTTACATTAAAGCAGCAAGCGTTCGCTTCTCGGTCTGACGGCTTTTTTGCCTTTGCAATACGAACACAATCGATACTCCGTACTAAATCGATTCAAGACGCGAGGGGTGAGCGATACCAGGTTTTTCAATTCAATACTGATGCTTTATTATTCCAAGTAGTGGTATCACGATACTTTCTCGATACTGGTACTTTCACAATGCCAATACTTTTTTATTATGTCACAGAAATAGAATTTTGTGTTTCGAGAATTCTATTAACTTAATGGATGGTAACCGACGAAGAGCTTAAAGGAAACCTCGGAATATTCAAGTCTTCACCATTTCATAATGATTAGGTATGCCTAATGCTGCATTGATCTCTCTACCATTAACGATACTGAGTCAATTCTAAAAAAAAAGTTTGAAACTTTTCGATACCATCGATACTACCAAAAATTTGATAACCCAACTTTAAATTTCGATACCACAACCGATACCAAGAAAGTATCGGTATCAAAATTCCGTAGTATCGCACACCTCTGCACGATGCTCTCAGTCTGAGGAGTGAAAGATCTTCTGGTTTTAAAAAATTTGAACACTCCAGGCTTCATTTCTTTCTTTTTTTAAGTGATTTAAACAACCTAAGGCGACTGAAAGTTAATTAAGTGGTTCTCAAAAGTCTAAAAACAAAGCATTTTTCACCAAAGACTTCAAAGACTTCCAGGATCCAGTGACCCTATCCAATTTAATTAACTTTTAGCGGCCTAGTATTAATAAAGATTTCCTAAGTTTTCATTGCTAATAGATTCTGAAGTCAGGGGAACAGTCCCCTGTAATTTTTATGTGCACATTTTAAATTTTGAGCCCTTAAGGACAAACATTACAATTCCACAAATCAAAAATACAACAGCTGCAACTGGCTTGTTGTTTACATTTCCCTAACGTTCGTATTGTTGCTTCACGGTGGCATCTAGTATTCAGAACGGTACAAAGAAATAGAAAGTTCAAATTTGCTCTTAATATATTTTATAAAATGCTGCGTGCAACGTTCTTCATTGTTCTGCGTATATACGATTGTTTAAAGAGGTGTATTATTTTAATATTGTACAAAAAAATCGTCTTATTTGGCCTTTAAAAATAAATTAGGGATTACCATTTTGCGTCTGTTTTGTAAAAATGAATGCTTCAGGTAAGTGTTGTTGTAGTAAATACACATTATTTGTTTTGTTTTCTTTTATCTTTTTGTGTTGCGAAATTGGTGTTGTAAAATGCACCCTGTCGTAGGAGATTTGCTCCCTTCTAATTTTCCCTCATAGTTAGCCTCTGTTCACTCTTCTGGTACCTATCTGTTGATAGCATGAGAAAACTAGTGATACTATCACTGTGTTAATTTAACGTAACGCATGGCTAGTTGGAATTTTTGAATTTGTGAACTTATTTCATTTCTTTTTATCCTTGTTGGCGTATTGATTAAATGTGAAGCATGTTGTGTCTTTATCCTTTATAATGCACTCACTTTCCATGCTTTTAGAAAATGTGTCGTACTTGAAGTATTTGCAGTTTTAGATTGGACGCCAGAAAATAGTAGTTAGTTTGTCTTTGTACAGCTTGTTGATGGCTAGGTACCAGCACACACTATTTATCTTTATGGTAAAGCAAAATTTGTGCCAAAACATAAGTAATTTATTAAATGATGGTACAATATTACATCGATCAGCCCACATGTTCACATATAGCACGGCTCAACTAAAAGGACCATGTGTTGGGCTGAGTGCGGGATGTTTACTTGTGAAATGGTGAATAACCTGAAGGAATGTTTTAAGGTCATTTTCATTTTTGCTTCTAAACGGTACAGCATACATAAATAAGATAAATTTAAAATACTATAGGCAAGCATGAAATATGGCAAATCAGAGCTCGAATTAGGAAATTGTTTACGGGGTGCAAAACTTTGGTCTCCTGAATGGCAACTTAGGCACAAATTAATTGCTTAGGGTCGCAAAATAATAAGATTGGGAATATAATTTATACTTCATTATAAAACAAATTTTTTAGTAGGGTCATTTGCCACAAGACTTTTCAAAGGCAAATAAAAATAAGCTAACTATCGTGTACTTTGAATGTCATAAGTTCGAAAGTTCACATCTCTACAAGTAACGCTTAAATTCAAAAAGGAAATACTCAATCGTATTTTGAGAATTTTCAATAGGCTGTTGACGAAAAGATGTAAAATTTCAGTCCTCCTATCTTCTTCAGGCTCCCTCAATAAGTGCATCTTTTTGTTTACATTGTTGTTTTGCTCTTGCTATCTTCGTTAGCAGTCCACGGCGCAGGTCTGTACCGTAGCCTCTAATAAAGCAGAAGTGTTACTGAAATTCTTCTCTTGTTATTAGGGTTAACAATGCTGTACTTCTGGTTTTAGCGGGGTAAGAGACACTTATGTCAAGAAATTAAGTTCTTTTTTAAGTTGAGTTGAAATCGCAGCTATATTCACAGTACAGCTATTACGTTTGTCTCCACTATAAGCTACAGAATTAATAAAAAATGTAGCAGAATTTTGTCCAAACTTGTAGCAGAAATTGCCGCGCGTATGGCTGAAAAAATTTCGCGGAAATTACGTATCCCTATTCATGTCCTGACACTATCCTACTTATACACGAACTATTCTTCAATAAATGGCTTGTAACATTTTAGCTGCCACATCCTATTCATTTTTAAATGAACTTGCAATGTTACGATTTGGTATTTTCCTAGTGTTCTTAAGCCATACAAAACTGCAAATACCACAACTTCTGCAAATCGCTACTAAATGGTGCAAATCCCTTATGCATGAGATAATATTACTTTTCTTAGTCGCATGAAAGCCTTACCTTTTGTCCGTAAATGCTAAAACAAAACACTGCTTGTGGTGGTTTTGTTGAACCATCCTGCACGTCAGATTTCCTTGTTTAAACACAAAATTTGGAGTTTCTTGAGTGCACGTTTGGCATGTATCTTTTTGTGCAAGTCGTTTTCTTCTGTTTATTCTGTGGCTGATGGTGCTTTGGTGGTGGATGCTTACAGCGCTTGGTGTTCCGTACTGGGTTCCTCCTCTCGCGATATACGCCATGTACCCTGGGCTGAGTATGAAAAGCGGCATTGAAACGCCGCCTCCGTCGCCGCCAATGTTGCCGTCTCTTCCGGGCACAGATCCCCGAACAAGAAGGATGAACCACATATTCTGAAAAAAAAACACAAAAAACTGTGCGATATGCTGGTTCTCGGTCTCAATTTGCCAATAATGACGTGCCTTCTCATCCTGCAACTACTTGGTGTTGTATGTGTGGTAGGGATTGGTTTAAAGTTGAAAAAAAACTTGTGTTGGTGAATTCTAAAGCTGAAGTTAGGTGTTTAGCAAGTTCCTCAGAAGGAAAACCGTTTCAAGATTGTGTGATGATAAGACGAATCAAATGCAGGCATACATTTTACTGCCTTAGTGCCTTACCATCACTACTTAGCTTGACTAGAGGCATTTGCACGGATACCGTGGTGTGAAGTGGGAGTTCCATGCAGATAAACTGCAGGAGAAATATGTATTTGTTTGAATTTTCATTCCCTTGTGGTATTTGTTCTGCAGCACAGTGGTGTCTCTTTGGTTACATAACTATTCTCAGACTCACGGTATTAAGTTGTAGACTACAAATGAATTTTCATGTGCAGCATTTAAAGTATGAAATTATTGAAAAAATAGTTGAGTGGGTTGCATGTACTAAAAACAGCGTTTTAACATCACAACCATAGCTTATAAATTCTGCAGTTCGGACATTTGAAATCGCATGAAAACTAAACAAAATTTTTTTTCAATCGCACTGAAAAGTAACATTGGTTTTGCGAAAATCATTGTCGCAATTTTAGCCTACCGTGCAGTGCTGGAACATTGTACATTGTACCTCTCGAATCCCAAACTGATTTGGAACATTTTTTATAAGTTGTCAGTCGTGGGATTAGAACCGTCGTTCCGTTGGTTTAGAGACGAAAATGCTGGCACTGAGCTGTTGCTGCTCACTTTGCTCGGGATCGCGTGGTCCCCTCATAAAGTTCGAGGTGCACGTAGTGACTTACTTTTTGCCCATCTTGTAGAGGTACACGCTTGTTTACTCTGGGGCTGAGGAAATTAAGGACATAACGAAGGAAAAAGAGGAAAGAAAGGCGGGAGGGGGTAATCGTGGCTGAAAAGTGGAAAATTACATGCTTTCATAAATAGTCTGTAATCTCCCCAACCCTTTATTATTTTTGAAGATCTTGACGAAACAGCATGCTTTCTGCTAGTACATCACAAAATATGATTTTGTTCGTGATTACCATATGTTTAAACAACAAAGTGAGCTTTACTGGGTGAGAGAGCGTGGTTTTTGAACTATTATTTTTGTTTTAATAAATTGTCTGATACCTTACTCCTAGCCAAATATTTTTTGAGACTAACACTCAAAAATCCATCTATTTGAGAGCAACATTCGGTCCTAGTAGCTAAATCATCAGAGACAATGGTTTATTACGGCCATTATTAACAATATTTCGTGGTAACAAATTGTTATTTTCTGTGGAAAATTTTAAAGCTTATACTGAGGCATTTTATTTGCCAATTAAAACCACCCCACTTTCATGCCCTAAAAAAAATGGGTGCTTGTTCACGATAGTTTGTGTAAAACGTTTACACTTTGGAATTGACAGAAACATTTAAATGTAGGTGTACATCATTTCTTAATACCTTCTAAATGTTACAAATTGCCAAAAACCGTACCAGATCCTGTAAATTCTGGGAGTATTTAGAATTTCCACAAAAGCATTGACTTTCCGCGATTTTTGAAATGGTTTCACATGTGTAAAGTTGCAATAACTCCCAGAAACGTTAAGCAAAAACAATTAATTCCGCGATTTTTCAAAAACACTGAAATTGCTAAAATACACTGTCCTTGTCCAGGCTTCCTGTTTGTATTGATCTCAGGGTTTGTTTTAAAGTTTTATAACTTGGCATTTTACTGAAAAATGCAGACAATTAAGTGAGGAAGTTGATATAATAATAATAATAATAATAATAATAATAATATTGTTTAGCCGATTGTAAGAGTTCGGCAAGGAGACGGAAGGGCATGGCCGCTGACACCGTTCCCATTTATTAAAATTTAAATGTTATGTTTTGGAAATTGGAAATTTAAAAGCTCAAAGTTGAAACAGGCCAATTTAGTGGCGAGAGGAGACCACCGACAGGTTGAGCAAAGTATTGTTAATCGTACGTCCGTTGCAGGAAACGTGAAAGGTCCACCTGGAGAAGGCCCCGACGAAAAGCTGATATGGTGTTGGACTAAACGTTCACTAAACATGCGAAAAGATCTTGTTAGTGAATCCTTAGCTTATCTCGAGCTCACCTCCTTGGTACAGTGAATTGTGCAATTTTCCAGCACTGCTACATATAACAACATGACAAAAGTAATCCTCGATACGGTGAAGTGTGCGATTTTTCAGCACTGCAAAAAGAACAAACTGAATCCCACGAAAACATTTGTTCAGACGGATTGTATGAATTAGTGTCTAGAGGCGCCTATGTATGTATTTTAGCTATTTTTTAAAAGCTACCTTTGGTAAGTTTTAGATTTGTTTAAAGTATTTACTGTATAAGTTGTCTAGGTTTAAGAATCTTTGTTAGATAACTACTTTCATAAAGTAGTTGCCGTTTAAATCCTAAGAGCCAATCTGTGTAATTATAGTTGTATGTTTGTACAACATTTATGTTATATCTGCTAGTGATTGTGATCTTCGCAAAAGAGTGTGTTAGTGTTCATTTGTTCACTCATCAAGTTAAGTACAGAATCGAGTTTTCACTAACAAAAGCTGAAGTGAATCAATGAGAGGATTTTGCAATCCAATTTTGTCAATATTGCAATTGATTGAACAAGGTTATACATAGATACAGGCACAAGAATTGTGATGTAGAAAATTAGTTTATTATAGACTACTAACCCTTGTGCCATACAGTGTGCCTGCAATACGAGACGACTAGCTTGTCTTCTTGTCCACATCGTTCTTGCCTTCTTAAACATGTGTCTTTCAAGCATACGAAAATGGCTATCGATAGCGGGAGAGCAAAAAACATGCTTGCTAACAGAATTAAGAACGAAGTACCAGTATTCAAAAGTCACAGTAACAGTTTAGAGTGTTCCAATGGGAATAAGGAGTGTTGCACAGTATTAAGGCACTGTGCTAACGTGTGCCAATTGGTGTACTACAAAATATATCTACCTTGCAAGGAATTTAAAAAGGCCTAGTTTGCCTGTGATGGAGGTCGCTGGCAAATAGGTTTAGGCCAAGAAGGTATCTGACACTAGAATGAAAACCTTCGTAAAAGTTTAAGGTATTTTTTTTCAATACCATAAATCGCCTATTCAACGCCGTTGTAGAACAAATTGCCCCCCCCCCCCATAAATTCCTCTAAGGTCACAAATATGCGATCGATTTAATTGCCCCCTTAAATTGTAGTATTTTCGCTTAAGAATAAGTTGAGAAATTTGTATATTTGACTAAAGCAACACAATGCACTAACGGGAACTCCCCTGTGTGTGTGCTGCTTTTTCTGGAAATCTGCTCCAGATCAGAATTTAGTATAAGAGCTCGTGGTTCAGTCGCTCCTGGATGGAAGATTAACTCTTTCACCACCGTTTCAGCCTGCATTTGCCTCCAATCATGTTTATATGAAAACTTGTGCGATTGAAATTGGTTTTAATGGAAAATATTATTGTGTTGAATTTTGGAGGAGTAACCGTGAAATTCGTGAATAACCTGAAAATAAAAGCATTGTGTTCAATCAAGACTGAATCTGGACAATGCACGTGAATGATGTCGCATAATCACCGACTTTTCCATGATGGGGTAAATGCCTTCCCTGGACAAAAGTAAGGTTAGGAAAGTGAAGTGGGTAACGTTGGATTTCTACACCGCCCCCCGGCTTTTGCCAAATTTGCTGCAGTGGCCCAATGGAGTTTAATATGCGATTTACAGTATTGGCTACAAGCAAAAGAGCCAACCTAGTCTCTGTATTTGGTCAAACACTGGTTTAGAGAATCGGAGTTCTTCACTCGTTCTTTTTCAGGTGTCATGTAAGAGTAAAGTATGCAGAAATAAGATATAGTATTCTTACTAAAGACAATGCAGTGGTAGCATGTATAGTAGAATAAAAAACAAAGACACAGGTATCCTTGGAATGTTAAGTATTGTTATGAAAGAAATGTTACCGTACTTATTTCATAATACATGTCAAACATGAGAATGACACGTGGATATTGAATAACGTTATCTGGTTACTGAATGCCAAATAACATTACTCAGTACTCGCGTATTCAATGCCATAGTACTCGCGTATACAATGACAGTTATTTTATATTGGAGATGGTACCTTGTATCCACATGATCATGTGCAATTCTCCACACACCTTCACCTGTTGCTAAACACCGGTTTGCCTTCACCGCAAATCGAATGGTGACGGGCAAAGAGCTGCAGCAATTAAAATTAGGTGTGGTTATTTAGAGTGTACAAAAGCGCTGTTTCGTAAATAATTACGGGATTAAGAATCTAGTCATTGTAGTGGTAGGTAACAAGTAGCTTTCGTATAAAGTAGCTTTTATTTACATAGGACGATTCTAAATTTATAAAGGAATACTGTAGGGATTCTAATGTTACAGATGCATGGGCTCGAAATGATCAGTTACCATACTGCAATTTTCATCACAATTTTAAATCTTAGCGATACAAAATTAAAATTTGCATAGCAATTTTGAGATCCAACACTATAGCTAATAAAATGCCATTTTCAACTTAACTTTCTAAAATTAAGTTAAAGTACTATAATGAAAAAAAATTGGCATGCTTAAAAGGTTAGTAGGCATTCTAAATCTGAAGTTGTATTATACAGCATCGTTGGCTGCTAAAGTGTACAATTTACCTTCTAAGCAAACAACACAGTAGAAGTATTTTTTAAATATACTAAAATGAAACTTGGTGGAGAGGGCAAAGAAATTCATTCATTTATTCTCAAAATGGGGCGAGATATATTAAAAAATAAAATTGCTAAGAAACATTTCAGCACTTGCATGACTAATTTTTGCATCGTAATTATTCTACGTAATTTTTTTGGACAATTTCAGCCCTAATTGCGTCACGTTTGTGGTGTTGAAAAGAGAACAAAATTACTAAAAGATTGATCGTGCTTTAAGAGTTATTATTTTGTTGCACTATTTTTGGGGGGAGGGGGAGGAGAGGGAGAAGGAATGACAATAGTTTAGTAATCAAAGAATTTTTGCCAGTTTTTAGGATGTAAACCTTTTAACCTTTACAGAATGGTCAAAGTAAACTGTCCCTCCTTAATCAGTATTCTTCTCGACGTAATAGGTATCGAAATGTAACTAGACTGTGTTTTTATACTGCAATTATATCTACACTTCTAACAATAACGAGTGATTTCGAGGCGATTATTAAGATGAATTTGATGGAAAGAGGCATGGTCATTCTTAGCATTACCATTTGCTTGTCGTCCAAAAATTTAATCTTGCGACTTAAGTTGTATTTTCATCACACTTAATTGTGCTTCCTGCATTACGATAACTAGACGAACATCTGTGCAAGTGTGTGTTTCTCTGATTGATTTATTTATTTATTGTATGGTAGAGATCATGGAAAAGGCAGGATCTTTCACCTGCATTCATATACGTAATTATTTGTAAATTTGCTGTGCCCGACTAATTTCTTTTCCTAGGGTGGAGTTAAGCGTTGACGACAACATATGATTTATATTGTGTCCAAAAGTTGAAAGGACGTTTTACACTTCATGTAAAATCGTTTTTGTCACATTATTGCAGTGCAAACATCTTGAAAGTATGTTAAAAGTTGTACGGTGTAAAGGATTAGTGTGATTAGATCTTAATTACAGAATGGAACTGGCTACCTAACGTACCTTTTCAACTTACGAACAAATTGGACTTAAATGCTTAACTGCTACGTTTCCAGACTCTTTGGTAACACACGATCATTGTTTCTTACTATCTACAAAATATTAACCTTCACTACGTGCTAAAATCGTTTCGATTAGTATTTTAGGATAGTAAAAACTAATTTTAAGCAGTGTTAAAAATTTTCGTATTTTTTTTTTAGTTTTAGACTTGGATCTTAATGACCATTATCTCTAAAAACAAACACGGTGCTAGGTTACGGATGAGGGGTTAAGAAATAGTTTATTCCATGCGAACCAAAACTCTATTGTGCCAATATCTCCGTAACATGAATAGATTAACGCACTGGCTTCAGGCCACTTTTTTGAAAAATTAATTAAGTGTAACTAGATGGTCTGAAAATATTTGTATGTCTTGTAGGATGGCAAATCAAGCTAACACAGCAAACGTTTATTTACGTTTGTGTGTTTTGATTACCGTGTAAATATCCTTTAACAGTATATATATATAAAAAATATTTCAAATTATTTTCGCATGACTCTAGGTTTACTATTTTCATTTAATGTGAATTTAAGTTTGTTACATAAAGTGTGTGATTTCTTATTTTTTTTTCCTGTATATGATTGCGTGAAATTTTATTAAGGTTACTACATTTTTTTTAAATATCTTTCATAACACATAGTATTACAATCTTGCTACGGAACTAATAATGTACCGTGAGATGAGGACGTCGTGTTGCAGTTGCGGCAACGCACACTATCGTGTATAATTTTCCGATTTCTTGTATATATGTTTTATTTTGGAAACTTTGTCAAATAATAGAATTAGTGATTCCTAAACAGATTGTTTACGAAAATGAAGTAACTGCATAAGTAACTTATTAACTTTTTTTCCAACTCAATACACTTACTAATTCATTATTGCTGAATTAACAAATCAAACTAAAAACTTGTTCTTTACTAAGCTAAATTGGATCTTATCTCATCGATCTTTCTTCAAGACAAAATAACGTGTAATATTTCTTAATTTCAAATTAATAAATTTTAATAAGTATTAAGTAATCGACTATTTTATTCTGTCCGCAATTCGGATCAAAAGCATATTGATAATTCTTTTTCAAATAAGTAATCATTAACATTTATTAAAAATTTAAGAAGTACTTGAATAGACATGATTAAATACTTTGTTTTTCGCTATGCAACTAAACTGCATCATGTATTGCTAGTGGGACAGATTTTTATAAATCCACACATAATACTTAAGATTGAGTAAGTATAACACTTTCTAGTCTCTAGCAATTCTTTTCTTCTTACAATTACTTTTCTTATTTATGAGTTTTTTCTTATGTTTTTATTCTTATTGGTGATATAACTAACGATAGAAAAAAACTTGTCAACTGAAAAAGCACTTAATGCCATTAAGATATAAACTAAGGAGGGGCGCAATGTTTCCATTACTTTGTCATGGTACAAGGCCGCAATTACATTCAATAGTCACATTTTGGCTAGATAATGTAGCCTAACACAATTTTTATGAAATATAACACTCCGTTTTAGTTTTATGTCTCTGTGTTAAAATTTATCCGCAGTGCTATCGGCTAGTTTCACCACTTATTGTTACCGTACTTCATTTGTAACTCTGCTTGTCTTTCACTTATCTGGCATTTATGTGAAGAATTACTTAAACTAGGGGTGATGACCAGGTAAAGAACTTAATATAACTTTTTTGAGGTATTAGTATTACCTTAGTTAATACCGTTCCTGTAAATTATTGTACATAATAGGTAAATTGGTAAACTACATATCATGGAGTCTTCCAAACCTGAATTTCTTTGGATGCTTATGTAGCATTGATCATAGCTATAGTTATATTTTTAAAAACGACAAAATACTTTCCTCTGGTTTTTGGTGTGTGTCACAATGTTGCTAGGGCCTCCATGTTGAAGTCTTGTCTTAGTGTGCGACAGCCTACGTCATAGGATTAATTTGCTTGTTTTCCACAATAACAGAGATCATTTTCATAAAGAATGCAGCTACGATTGCTTTTAAACAATGTGCTCTGCGTGATATTTGTATAGGCCATGGTCACAGCACATTACGTTTTATAACCACAGCCAAAAGCTTTCAGCATTGTGTTGACGGTTTTTGTGGCAGAAACGCAGAAACCAAAGTTGCATATGGTGGATGACCGCTTTAATAGTATTTGGAAATGAAGGATGGTGTGTATTTTGTTTTAGCTTTACTGTTGCGTCGAGTTGGCATGTTTTGCTTAATGGTTAGTGAATCTCAGGTAAATAGTTGTAGCAAAACTGGGTAATTAACTGGCTCACCATGATATCAGAAGAGCCTTGTAATTAGTGTTTTAGTCATGTGCGTGTTTGGCACGTTTGATTGTGTCCATTGAAGGTGTGAATTTACAATATTTCAAGAAGTGTGATAGCGCACGACAGTTGCTAAATTATTTTATGTCTGTGTTTATTATGAAATTTTCCCTTGCAGCCAACTGAAATTAAATACAGCTAACTAGAACAAAATCAGGCATACTTTAATCTGCAATTCCAAATTAAAATTTGTTGACGCTCAACCAAATAGTTCAAGTAATTGTTCACTACTTGCAAATTCTCAATGGTCTTGCCACGTCCTCATGTCTTCTTCAGGCTAGAGTCCAGAAGAAGGTGGAAAGGCATGACAAGACCACCGAAAATTTCCAAGTAGTGGACAATTACTTGAACTATTTGAATAAGTGTAAACGAATCTTTAATTCGTAATCTTCCAGCCAAAATAAGAATACCGAAATGTCAATTTTTTTGAATCCATAATTTCACTGCCACTACCATGTTAGTCATGAATCAAGCATTAAGTAGGGGTGCGATTTAAAAAGTCAATTGGTTTACTCCAGTTTAACTTCATGCTCTGATATATCAGTGCATTGAAAGAATTTTGCATGTCTTGTGAGTCTTACGTTCTAATTTTAGATTCAAATTTAATTAACATTAATTCATGATTGGTTGCAAGTAGCCTAATTCGTAGTAAATGTATTCCTTACCCTACTAAAAAAAAAAATAATGATAGAACAAAATTGTGGGATTATTTTATCCTGAGATTTTGTACAAACAGAAGGCCTGCTTAGTAGTTACATAGTGAGTTAAAGAATTGTGATTTCATTGTTAATCTTCAGATTGATGTTTATTTACAAGGATTATTATATATTGTTTATTTTGGCTGTTATTTTTTGAGGGTAATAAAGAGTGATTTTGCAGTTTGATTTACGTCCCATTGTCTCACTTTGGTTTCTTAACTCCTTTGAAAAATTTTCTGAAATCAAAAATGCAAACACCTTGACCTTTACGTACTGCAAAGGTTGGTGATTATCTTTAGTGCAGTCATTACGTAACAGTGTAAGAGTTGTCAAATGTTGCTGAAATTGCATAGTGGTAACGAACATTCTTCATTACTTATACTTTGTCACTGTATAATCATTTTTTTTTTTTGCTGAAAAGTACTCTACATTCCGATGAACTCACACAATTAACCATACTTGACCTGTGTAAATACTGTCGAGTGGTATCTGTAAGGTGTCAAACAGTGTCGGTATCAAGTTTAATACCACGGTTCTCAGTACTTTGTACTAGAAAGTTAGTATGCGTTACACCACACATTACGTACACCCTTTAAGTTTAGTTTAAAGTTAGTATGCCATTTTAACTTAGATTAAATAAAAATGAGGAACCTATTACAAATGAGAAAATAATTACACCGACTGGTGGGGGACAACCTTCGTTTCCACCACAAAGAGTGGGAAAAAATGACAGAAGACAAGTTTGCACTTACCGTTACAAAAGGAAGGTGCTACCCGCCATTCTCTTCAATACCAAAACTCTCAACGCAGGTCCCTAAGTCCTACTGCTAGGAAAGTAGGTGCTACAACAATGAGGGCCAGGGACACCGGAATTCTACAGCTCAACTTGAGTGATCCCAGAGAAGAATGGCGGCACACGAATTATTTTCAACCTGCACCTCCTCAACACGTTTACCCTCCAAGAATGTTTTCAGATGGAGTCATTGGCGTCAGCAGGAATCCCTACGACAGGACGAATATACAGTGTACTGGGCTCTAGAGGATTCATATCTGCACATACCGCTGCACCCTGCAGCGCCCAAATTATTCTCATTTATTTCGACCGAGGTAATCTACTACTTCGAGGTTTTCCTGTTTAGACTGTGCATCTCAGTTCCTTTTACTTCAGTTCGTTGGCCAACTTCATCACAGGACAATGAAGGCACATTCGTAACTCGACGAGCAGGCTACTACGGAACTTTTGCAGTATATACAACTAGTCAGCCAGCTAAGCATTACAAGAACCATTCTGCACGGACTCTGGTTAGGAACAAAGACAGCAAGTCGAGTTCACTCCCCAAAGAAATTCTCCTTTCTGGGAGCACACTTTCAGCCAGCCTTGTCCAGGTCAGGCCGTTGGCGGAAAGTTAGTCACTTCAGAAAGCCATGTAAAAACTCAAGAAAGCTTCAACAGTGATGGCCAGGGTACTCTGCAGTGTCATTGGCCACGCCGACTTCACGGCATTCCTGGTCCCAATGGGATTATGGAGAAATTGCGAGTCAATTCGTTCAGGAATAACAATTGAACACCCAGAAACTTGTGGGAGGACATCATTTTCTTCCAAGATCTCCCAAGAGAAGGGTTGAAATGGTGGATGAGGGAACTCAATCTGTTACAAGGGGTTCCAGTCCACTACCCAACATCTACCCACACGATCTTTATGGACGCCTCCTTCCAGGAGTGGGGAACTCACCTCGAGGATCTCACAGCTTCGTGGACCTGGTCAGAAGAAGAGAAAAGGTTCCATGTCAACAACCTGGAACTCTGGTCCTTATGACTGGATCCAGACTTGGGGCCACCACATCTGGCCGACAATGAATATTGTCCGAATAACGAATTATTCAGCCGAGTCTTGGCCACATAATCAGCAAAATAGAAGTGATTATTATTAAAATGTGTGGCCATGATGAATACCTAAACACAAAAGAAGTACATGTTTCCTAGAAATGTCAAGAAGCATGGAATACATCATCAGGTATGCAATGCTTAGATTTTGCCCTTCTGAAAATAGCCGCTTCCCCTTTGTAAAATCTGTAATGTTTCTGTTTAGGAATATAACAAGAAAATTCTCAACAAAAATTTAAAAAATCTTAAGTCCACGTTTAAAAAGTTCTTTAAATACGTATTTCGTCGTACTGTGATTTCAAACAAGAAATGTAGCGAAAATACAAAATTTTTTTCAAGTCTGTTAAGATCTAAAAAAAAGGTTACACTTACAAGAACTTAGTGCATGGAATTATTTTATCAATTCGTTGAGACTCAAAAATTGATAAAAAAAAAAAATGTGCATACGCTACACTGTTTGAAATGGCCCCAGAAACCAATTATTTGGTTGAATACCATTATTTGGTCGAAACTAGCATTCAGCTGAATAAGTTCAAATTTAACATTACTTGGCTGAATAGGCCTAATTGATTAAAATAAGTCGATCAGAGCTTGGTCCAAGGGGTCCGACAAACGTGTATATCATGACGATCGTATGATTTATGGGTGTAAATCATTGGTAAATCAACAAATCAGTAAATCCACATCGATCGACCTTGTATTCAAAATACTTGACAGTAATCTCACAAGGTTGATTGTGTTAACTTTAGCACACTTTCCAAACGAAGTTGACTGTACTGAGACATTTTACGAGCTCGTTTTAACTTGCTGCGTACGCAAGGTGCATATTCTATTATAATAGATAAAATGGAAAATGTTCGAAGCACGTCGAGTCATTCTCTTACTGGGGCCAACTCTAGATGTTGTCGAAAAGTAACCTAAACCTACTTAATATTATTTGTCTGCACGAGTGTTTTAAGTTACTTTCCCCTAAAGAACGGACATGTCGATAGAAAAAAGCAAAAATATAACATCTGAAAAAGGCAAGAGTTGTAACTGCCGTTAGATTCACACCGTTGATTGATAACGGCATTTAGTTGCAAGAACGGGTACTAGAAATGGAACACTTCAAATTCTTTCTAAATATTGTATTTATAAATTGTTATTTTTAGACGTATTTAAAACAGCCTATGAGGGAGGATCCAAAAATAATGTAATGCTGGAGGGGGGCGGAGGTCTTTGTGGTGCAACAAATTGTTACGATGGAGGGGGGATGTTTGTTACGTAACAAACTGTAATATAATACAATGAAAGCAATATGCAACAACCTACATTTAAAAAAAAAATTATTCACTTATTAATTTTAAAATTAGTTTTGAGATTTATTAATGATATGCACATGGAGTTGCAGCTTTTACTGATTAATTCCTTACGAAAAGATTAAAACTCCAGTACGAAAAAAATACGAGCGTTACATCACAGGATGGGGAGGGCGGACTTGTCAAATATTTTACGTTTTTACCAGGGGGGGGGGGGGGAATAAAAAGATGAAAATAAGCATTGCGAAATGTATGTACGCTCCCTTATTGTAATATAAAAGTGTAAACTGCATTTTTTTTACCTTTAGGAGTTTTTTGGGTTTTTGATTTTATTTGTTTGTTCAATTTAATATTTTGATCAGAAAAATAAATACTAGATGCAAGTTTATCAATTTACTAATGTAAGTTAAAGACCATCACGGTTTTCAGACTTAAAAAAAAGGGGTGAGGGGGGGGGGGGGACAGCACCAGGAAAAAAAAAGGCCAAAGAGCAACATTTTCAACGGAATGTGTAATAAAGGCAAGAAGTATATTTTCAATCCCTGCTTTCAGAAGAGTAAAAAATTAGGTGCCTAAAAAAATAGTAGTATCTAGGTATGAGCAGGAAATTCGAACACGGCAACACCAAACTCCATCCCAGGTGATGTAAATCTTCAAAACAAACATCTTTAAGGGCCAGAAGAAGACAAACACAGTGTAGTCCTTAATTTGTCGAAACTTGTTACTAGTGCATTTGTGCGAAGAGTGTTGTAATAACCAGTCCATAATGCACTTGGAACCCTGGAGTCATTATTGCAATCCTCAAAGCGCTTGTTTTTTACAGGTGTTGCATTTGTTTAATGATTTTTCTTCATAGTTTTATGTACTAAAAGGTCGTAAAAAAAGGGGGTGGGCACCGTGCATCAAGTGCCCCAACGTGTGAGCAACCTTGAATCTATCCAAAATCCATATCTAGAAATGCTCCTGTTAGATCTGCCAGAGTATGAAACTTCCCCTTTACATCATCCTTTGTTTCGTGATATTTTAGCATAGTAAATATAAATATTAACACATACCACACACCTTCTTATACATTACTACCATAGCCTACCTCTTCCTTGTCACAATCATATTGTGTATTTCCCTCCTCCTTTAATTTCTCACAATGTCTTGCCTTCTTTCTCATCATTTCGTTGGATCATTTCTTCTTGTCGCATCACTCAGACTGGTAAGTAAGCCGGAGTTTGGACTCGCCTTCAAAACGACATTTAATTCTGCTTCTGTAATATAGATTCAATTTTAATTATGGTGTCCTTCTCTTCTTTAGAAAATGAAGATTTCAAGGCTTCGGAAGATGACGGGTTGGTATACTTTTTTTACTTTATTTTTAGATTATTCAAAGATTGGAATAAGCACTGTGTTATAGTAGGATTTTTAAAAACTTTTTTTTTAAATTCGTTCTACCACGAGTTTATAAACTCACAGACACCCGCAGGATGTGGGAGCCTTCATGTTGTAACTTTCGCTTTGTATCCCACCGTTTGCATAAGGCCGTTTGCGAGATAAGTAGCGGATTTTGGCTCTTGGCTACAGGCCAGTTGATTTAACAGTGCCAGAACATTATTTTATTTAAGTAACGCTAACAGGTTTCCATTTCCTGCCAGACTGGTGTGGAGTCGGGAAGCAAAACACGCAATTTCTACTCCAGTCGGCCTTGGCTTGTGAAACAAAAAATAGCTTCCTTCTTCAAGTTCATTTAAACACTCATGCTTTCGATTTAACACATGCTTAGACTAATAACGCCACAAGGGATATGTTTCACACATTTATATGGTAAAAACTTACAAAGCGTAATTTTTTTTATTTTAACGTATGCTTTCCGCAAAATTAAAAACGGTCACTCTTTCGACAACTGGATATACACTGACTGAGCGATGGAACATATATTAGAATTATCGTGGAGACTCCGCCTTTATGCCCGCCACTCCTGGTTCTATGCATGCCAATACTTAAGTAAATCATCCTTTCTAAAAAAAAAAGTTGTATCAGTATCCAGACTCGTTTGGTTGGAACTTGAATTGGTTAGATCCTTCTGGTGTCCAGCTTTGATGGAGTTAGGTGCTCTCATTTTCTTAGCCAGTGATCATGGGAAGAGTTGGTCCCTTTGTATGCCATTACTTAATACCTGCCATTCCTTAGTGTTAACTTTCACGTCAATAGAAACAATTACTAAGGTTGTGTAATTCTGTACTTCCCTTGGGATAAAAAATTGAGTCCATCCTATTGTGCATGCACTATCAACTCAACTCAAACCAAGCCAAAGTGCTTGAAATAATCACTTAGTTTTTAATGCACATTGTTTTAAAACTCATGAATGGGCAAATTGAGTGAACAAGTTTGTCAAACTGGATAAAAGAACTATTTTCAACCCAGTATTAAAAAGAAAGAAAGTTTTCCCTTCATGTATACGGCAGCAAAAAAAGAAGAAAAACATTTACATTTAACATAAATTTTGAGAATTATAATTCTCATTTCTAAATATGCCAGCCATAACATTTGAAATGAGAACATGACAATTATTAGGTACTAGCAGTTGTAGCCGGCTTCGCCCAAGGTTTTGTTTCACCTGGGGGTTTTGTTTCGCGGTGTTTGTCTAGTGCTGGTTCGACAAAGTAATTTTCCTTATTTTTGATTTGTGGTTTTGTTTCGTCCGTGGTTGTTTCCCATTTATCGCTTGGTGTCGCTAGGAAGGTCATTGAGATGGGTAATTTGTCTTCTGTAATACTTCCTCTTTCCTCCCCTCTCTACTTCGACATCCTCCAACCCGTCCCTCATCTTCCTTTCCCCCCTTTGCTACATGTACTTGAATTTGGATGGAGTTGAATTAAATACTGCCCTTCCCCTCCCCGTCCCCTTTCTCCCTCCCTATGTCTTCCCCTACCTACCCGCTTTTCTCTTGAGCAAGCCAAACGCATGGTTGCTGGTAACATCTAGTGGCCCATTTTCCAAGCTAGACTTTTAACACTACTTTTTTCCAGCTATTGGTACAACATTGCCTTTGCAGCTCGGTTCATTCAATTGTCATATCCATCCGTTGTACTTGGGCTCTCACTTTAGGCTTAAACAAGAATGTATGTTTACTCCTCTTTGCTTTCACCTTTAGCTGTGCAACTTTGACTTATAGTGTAAAATAAACGTGAAACATTGTTGGTTATAAACGAGTTGCAGGACTGTATTTTTGAGTTTAAATTTGTGGTGATAGGTAACAACCTGGTATTACAATTCAGACCTGTAACGGAAAGGAATCAATTCTTGGAATAGTTTCCATTTTAGTTACTTAACAACATTCATCTTTAAACTGCATACACAAACCAAAATTCAAGTACGAAACACAGATAAAGGATGTTGACGTACAATGGGCAAATTGTACAACGGTTAAATCACTAGTCAGTCACACGTTGAGTCTGTCACCTTCACCAGGCTTCAAAAAACATTACTGAAGTCAAATAATCAAAACATGATGGTCATCAGGAAAAAGACGTTCTATACAAATTTGAAATTCTGACTACACTCGGTTGTCACTGGATGAGGAGCTTTGCATCCTAGCGGGCCTTTGCAACCACTGATTGTAGCGTGAATTTCATGTCTGTATATATAATGTCTTTCACCTGATGAATATTATGGTTTGTTTGTGGAGTTGAGTAGTGTTTTTAGAAGCCTGTAGAAGGTGACAAACCCACATGCGACTAAACTAGTGATTTCACCGAAAATTCACCTGTCGTACAACATCCTTTTTCTTTTTGTAGTAGACTTTTGGTTTGCGTATCCAGTTTTAAGTAAGTAATGCAAATAATTGTGTAAAAAACCAAAGCTGACTTTTCCTCACCATTTTCAAACATTTTAGTAACTCCACAGCAATACTGTGGAGTAACTAAAATGGAAATTATCCCAAGAATTGTATCCTTTCGGTTTAATCGAGTCGCAAAACACTTAATGGCTGTGTAAAGCGTCGCTTGTAATTAGGGTAGGACTTTTCTCAATAGTTATATTAAGATTAAAACGCTGATGCGCTGACAGTGTATGTTCACTATGGCTATGTTCACTTTGACAACAGACAAACTTTAACATTACTGAACTGTGTTTAGTGAGTCTCCTGGTATGAAGGGACTTGCTCATCCAAGTCGACATACTGGCCCTGGGGCTATTCCACCCGATGCCTTGTATTCTCTTCCCCCGAAGCGCTTTCTTAAGTCTGACGATGAAAAGGATAGTGAGCCTACAAGTATTCAGGTAAGTACGGTGAAACAGGGCTTTTACATAGTGGGGAGTTAAGATTAAATAACTATGTTGACCTAACACAATAAATTCCCACTCGAAAGAATCAAGATACGTGAACCTGCGTTTTGTATAAAATACGTAGAATAGGTAAAAAATTATACTGTTGTTTTAGTTTGAACTTTAAAATCTTATTTGCTCGTAATAGAATTACTCGTCAAGGAGGGGTGTGCAAATACAATTATTTTAATTCGAATCGAGCAGAACCATGCAAGAGAAAGTCGAGTATCGAGCCGCGTTTGAGTATTAAGTTAGCACAGTTGGTGTGCAAGTTTCTTTTAATTTGTTAAGATAATAACAAATAAGATGCTGCTTAACTGACTGTGTAGTTTCACTGCTCGTAACAACAATTACCCGCACAATACACGGATTGCCTTGGATACTCGTGGTTTAGTGACTGCACAGCTCATTGCACTTGCACAATTAAAGGGTGGTAGATGTCCGGGCATGTTGCAGCTCGCAGGTCGACCGATTCTTTGGAAGCAGAATATCAAGTTGCATCCGTTCTGGTTAGTGGGAAGCAACAACTCTTCTCACTCGAACATCACACAACAGAAAAGAGAACATAGCGCTGACATAAGGTCTTTTTTTAGGAAAATAATTTAACACTTACACCACCACAACATTAGACTACACGTAGAACTACTTGAATTTTCAGGGATAATTCCTGTTCTCCTCTTCCGAAGCACTTTTCACGGTCGCTATTTTTTCTCTCACATGTTGCCGAGTGCCGTGCCTCAGAATCGCTACTCGGCAACATGTGAGGGAGAAAACGGCGACCGTAAAAACTACTTCAGAAGAAGGAACAGGGATTGTCCCCAAAAATTCAAGTAGTTCTTCGTGTGGCCTAATGTTGTGGTGGTGTTAGTGTTAAATGAAATTCCTAAAAGGTCAGAATTCGCCACTGTAATCGACATCATATGCCGACACAAGGTCATGGAGAGCACAGGAGAAGCCGAGCTGGGAACCGTGTCACACCCACGAGAGTTATTGCATTTTCCCTAGATCAGAGGAGTTTTTCGAGCATAGACTTGAGAAATGCATAGAATTCGAGTAAGGCTGCATGCTTAGCTCTAATTTTTTTTAGCTTCGCACATCCCTGTTGTCAAGTATAAGCACAGTGACAAGCACCTCGACTGTCATATTGCCCGAATACACTGTACTTGCACAGATCATATGGCCATCCGTATCAAGGATGAGGAGGAGAAAAGAAAGACTTGTGCTTGTTTGGCCATATGCATTCTCCATAGTTTTGCAGGAAAATTTGGTAGTAAAAAAGTGCAACATTGGGAATGCTTGTGATATTTATTGCATGTATTTATGTTCATGTTTATAGGAATGGATAAGTACCATATTACCGTAAATTGCCTATTATATGCCCTGGCAAACGTAAGGCCTACCCCCTAAAATGCGTTAAGGTCAAAATTGTGAAGTAGCTAAGTTAACGTTCTCCCCTTAAATCGTAGCTTTTCTGTTGCAAAATCAGCTTCATCACCTATTTTTCCAACGCAATTGATCAGTGCAACCAGAAGTTTACTTTAGACTGTAAGTTGGTGTCAGGATGCACAGATCACACTCTACTGCATGTAAAATTGAAAGTTTTATTCCGCCGTTTCAGCCTGCATTTTCCGCCGATCCCCTAGTTACAAAGGATTGTGTGTTTAGAAATTCGTCTTAACTGTGAATTATGTTTGATTTTGAAGGAATAACGACCTAATCCACTAAATTTTTTAATAAATAAGAAAAGCATTGCATTAACACTAGATTGAATCCATATCACAAATGCGAATGATTGCACAATGACTAATTTTTACATGATGCAGATTCACCCTCCCTCGACAGAAGTATCCTCCCCTGAATTTTGCCAAATGTACCGCATGTGCCCATGGGCATTTAATAAACAATTTACAGTAGTGTGAAGGTATTAAGGAATAATTGGGACATTGAATTGAAATTTCATTTGATATCTAATTTGGTTTACTTCTGGACTTGCGTCGTACCATCAGAAATAAAGTATTTTAGAGTTCATTGCTTTCACATCCCATCTTTATGCATTCATGAAGAGAAGGGCCCTAAAGATGTTCACATCGACTGTGGTATCATTATCCATCTTGCGATAATCTTAGCATTTGATAAGGTAGCTAACTCAAGTACAGTATATCCATTTCAGAATTTCTCAATCAACAGTTTTGATTGTAATCCATTTGGTAAGCCGCATGGTTAAACTCCGGAAGTAACCAAAATGGGATGAAATGTCTTGAGAAAAAAATAAAAATGTAAGGCTGCATACAAAAAAGGAAGTTCTTTTTCAAGGTTTTTCCTGAAAAAATGGTGTAGATATAAGACATTTATATACATTGGACAGTTATCATTCCATGTATTGTATGATTATTCACATTTATACTATGTTTTGTACAGAATGCACAGAACCGCATTGCCTGACACAATTTTAGCACTTGATAAGAATGGTGCGTTTTTGCTGCTCACAATGAACTATAAAGTCTGTGTTCAGACTGGGGTTTCTATAAGAAGCTATAAGGTTTGTTATTTTTAGGGCAGATTTCATGATTGCAACAAAATTTAATCATCCTTCAAAATTATAACGGTTCACGTTGTGGCAAATTTTCAACAGGCATGTGAATATTGATCTTGTGAGTGACGATTTTCGTGTTCTGGACCACATTATGGCAAGCCGAACCCTCAACAAATAAGACCAGCATACCCAACCATTGTGATAACACCAAACACGAGATAACACTGGGAAGGAACCACAACCATGCTAGTGTTAAATTCCAAAATGATAGTCATCTTAAGAGCGTTAAGGAGTTAATCGCTAAGAAACATCTACACAGCAATGGTGTGGAATTAATGAACATCCAGCCACCCGTACATACACCACCTCCTCCACCTAAAACTCCCAAGACCAACCAAGCATCAAATGGCGATCCACCCTCCACATCGATCCCACGTGCAACCGTAAAGATCAATGGTCCAACATGCAAAAATTAACCATATCGCAACCAGTACGGACATGCATTTGCGCTAGCAAGCTGAACCAGGTACGAACATGCATTTGTAACCGTTTGCTTTGCAGTTTGTTAGCCCTCAAGAGCTGCTGGTTCAGTATGTGCTGGGTTGTGTTTGGATGCTGGTCTCGAAGGGGTTAAATCGACAAGACGAGCATTTTGATGTAGGACTTGCAGAAAAACAGAAAGTTGAACACCTGATGATGATAGACAACGTTTGGACACACAAAATTAATGTTACAAATCTGTTGAAAATATGTCACAACATGAACTGTTGTCAGAATTTTGAAGTAACAGTAAATATTGTTGCAATCATGAAATCAGCTAGGGTTTGAGAAACAGCTTCCTTTTTTAAGCAGATCGTTTATCTACTTCACAATAGAACTATTTTAAATTGAGTGTTAAAGAAATATTGTAATTGAATTGTTTGGGCTTGAGGTTACGCTTACTTCTTTGGTTTTTGCTTAATTTCATTTAAATTAATGCTCCACGCCAAACATCAACCTAAAACTTTTAAGGTAACATATTGACCCCCCCCACCAGGCACCGACCTTCATCACATACGGTTCCACCCTATAGATCCCCACTTTCATTTTGGGCATAGCGCAAAGTAGACATGTCTTGTTTAGTACTCTTATTCCATGTCCAAATCGTGCATTGCGTGCGGGCATACAATTACGCCAAGAGATCGTCACGTCTCTTGTCACAATGCAGGACCTCCGATTTCCAGAACAACTCTTGTGAGATTTGTAAACGCAACACTGAAGAGTAAATTAAGAAGTTTGAGTCGACTTGGGAAAAGTGCGAAAAGAGGTAAGAACAGTGGACAACAAAGTGGTAGGCTTCGGTTGACTCATCCATAGATCGTTAGATACTTGTCTCCATAAATCAGTATTTTTTGCCTACCAGTCACCATTGGAGGTGTGTGCGAATTTAAATATTAATCAATGATGCGGGAAACGCTCGTTTTGAAGAGTGTTTTGGCTGCTTTGATAAATTGAATGCTTCTAATATTGCAAACAAAGTGGAAAATTCGATTTTTAACACATTTAAGAAACTTGTGGCAGCAGTATAGGTAATGGCATTCGGACCGCCTGCGGCAAAACAATAGGAAGTAGCAGACAATAAGGGTCACTCCAATGTAGGAGGAGGGGACGCACGGAAGAAGTAGCTGATAATAATCCTGTCACGCCCACTGTGCACGTTTCGTTAAAGAACAATTTGTCTGTGACTGATAACTCGTTCTCATTCCCAAAAGGTTTTTCTACAGAACGAAGAATTAGACATCTCAGGACGTGAACATAATAATGGTATCCCACTCATGCATACACCTTCCCCTAGGGAGAAAACTAGTGATAAATCTAAGAAGACTCGTGCAGTGTCCAAATGTCAAAAATATAGTACTATCCCTTCGGCTACCAAAAATTTAAATAAGATCGGTAGTTCGAAGGGTAGTTCGAAACACTCATTGCCCTCTGCTGGCTAAACGATCGACGGTAGGCACGATCGAAGCAAGAGGATGTCGACCTCGGGCAGACCGGTGATGAACCTGCAGTAATCTGATTGTCATGGTAGAAAGGGTACAGATGGACAGATGATGAACTGTATGTCCTCTGGTCCTACTTGTAATGACAAGACAACTGGTAGTTCACACATTTGCCACTCGTAGCGTAGTCCAATCGTTATCTCTCACCGCTCTTGCTCTGT
Organism: Lithobius niger; assembly: GCA_023313725.1. Lineage (NCBI taxonomy): Eukaryota > Metazoa > Arthropoda > Chilopoda > Lithobiomorpha > Lithobiidae > Lithobius > Lithobius niger. The sequence continues at coordinate 25,543 of JAHWFP010256500.1, forward strand.
CTGATGGTGTAGTTCACTTGCGCAATGTTGCATCGTCATTTAGTTGTGTCGCCGCATTACCTTAACCTCATCGCATCGCCACGTTGTTCAGTCGCCCTTGCAGTTCATGGGCGGTACAGGCAGTTATGAAGCTATGGAGCAGGTTTGCGGATAACACAATTTCCATACAGAAGAAAGGGCTGTCCGCGAATGTGCAACGAGTCCTAAATGCGTGGACTGAGGATCTCAGCTTCATGTATGAAGAAGTAGTAGAAAACAAACTACCGCTTTTGGTAGTACTGGAGAGAAAGGGGAGCGACAGGATTGTTTACCAGCTTTATCAAAAACCGACAACAACAGGTAGAGGTATCCCCTACAACTCAGGTCACCCGGTAAGCCAATTAAAAGCAATAGCCCAGAAGGAGTTCATAAGGATGGTGCAAAACTCGGCGAGCCTAGACATAGCAAGGAAACATCTGTACGAGACCAAGGGAAGGTTCGCTGAGTTAGGCTATCCACCCTGGTGCCTAAACCGAATGATTAGTTGAGCAGTAGGCATGAAGAAAGATGGAGTGTGGATGGCTGACCACTGACACAAGATCAAGGATATGGAAGAAGGCCCAAGAGTGTCAGTTACGTATTTGGAAGGCGTTATGGACTTAGGGAAAATGGTTTTACATCATACGTCAAGAACTCTTAGGGCCTGAAGGACCACCTGATGAAAAAGAACAAGAAGATGAAGCCCTGAAGCACATTAAGAACACCCGTGAAGGCGTTAACAAAGTTCCATGTGGGAACGGTGATGCCGTTTATGTGGCAGAGACAAGAAAAGGTATACGCACGAGGGTCAAGCAGCACATGGCAGACACCAGGAATGAGGCTGTAACGAATGGCATAGCAGTTCACCACACAGAAACTCGACACTGAATCAACTGGGAATGCACTGTGACACTCCTCTCAAGTCCAACTCTAACAATGATGTGCAGCTGAGAAGATGAATATCCAGGGACCTTCAAACCCAAGCATCCAGTTTCTGCTGAGAGGCGAGTTGCTGCGGGAGAAATGGTGTACTGGCCTGCAAGTTACGGAGGCTGTAGCCCGGCGTCGCATTCAAATAGCAACGATCACGACGAAGTAAGCGGTCATGTGGTAACCTGACGAAGACAGTCGTTCTGAGCCCTCCAACTCCAGAATAAATAGCCTGTCGAAAATTTGCAAGGGTATTGGAACGGTAAATATGCTTTCCTTTGAAATCTAAACGTACTAGACATAAACTTGTGTAGCCTTGCAAGTTACAAGTTGTAAACCTACCATGCCAGAACTTGTCAGGTTACTCGAGACCCTTTTCCAGGAACGGTAAAACGTCTCACATGGCGATCAGACTTGTGCAGCATTTGGAGTGCAGAGACCAACGATTCGTTTACTGTGCCCAGCTCGGGATTTACCACTTTTGCTTACCAGCCTAACAGGAAGCCGCTACGAACCCGTTCATAAAGCCCTTTGTCTCCTCCTTAACTAAAAGAATATTTTCCTTCTTACCCTGTCTGTGGCTGTCAAGGGGAAATAACTGCGTTGGTGAGTGACAATAACTTAATCAGGTGGGACGAGAACTAGAGTAACAAAAAGGATCAGGAAAATGTGTAGGTCAAAAAGGGCCACTCCTGGAACCCTTTATTTTTCAAGGTAGACAAGGATTCAGGGCGTCCATCCAAGGAGCCTGTCTCCCATCCATGGTGGTGTTATGGATTTGCAAAATGATAAAGGAGGCATACGAGAAGTTCAACTGCCAGTCAATTCAATTCAGCACGAAGCTGTGCTTGAGCATGAGCTTCGTGCTCATCTTCATCGTGGCCATTCGCAGCAGGGACAACACTGAAAGAGACCCTGACTGCAGACTCATGGCGCATGGAGGAGTAACCCCATGTCTACGATAGCATGGAACATTCCAATCAGTTGATTTTGCGGAAAAACTATGCCTCCTTTCTATCCCAGAATACATAGCTTACAGAACAACTGAATTATTTTTTTCCTTGAGCTGAATTTCTTTCTGTTGGTTCCACGTTCCGTTAGGCCAAGCCAACATGGCAGACAAGCCAACAGTCAACTTTGCTACTCCGCTATTTAATAGAAATCTAGTGAAATAGACGTAAATGTATGCTATCATGACTATTACCCGTACAAACACTCGTGAAAGTTCGTTCAACTAGGCGATAGTCCACTCAACGCGAAATGCTGGGTAGATATACGATTGGACCGTGTCCACTTGCTACTCGTGGGGAGGGAGAAGCAGGTTGGAGGGCGAGCACGCTTTATTTGAAAAGAATCTGTATTCCTGTTTTGCGCTAACTTGGACAGGCACAAGTTCGTTCTGTTCTGTTCGTTCTATTCAGTTTTCTGTCTTCCACATTATCGTAGACCTAGGGTAAGACTACTTTCATTAGTCATTATTTTCAGAATGTGCGTGTTACTAATGGAAGTTTGGGATCTGAAGGCCTCGTCATTACTGATAGTCGCATCAACGGACATTGATACAACTATGACTGTCTGGGAGGGCAGTTGGACGAAGAAGTGAGGAAGGTTAGTAACCTTACACACTTTTCCTTGTTCCATTGTTTGTAGTGCATTTCTTGTGTAGTGTGGCAACAGACTCACGGTTCGACCTCTCCCACCATCCAATTAGAAAAAAACAGTTTAAAATAAAAAAAAAAGTATTTTGGGGGATTCAAGTAAAAACGTAATTTTAAACCTAAAATTCGTTTTTACTTTTCCTAAAATACTTACCTTTATCCCGATTGATCAAACCGGTAACCATGAATCAGGAAAGGAAAGTGAGGTTTAATAGCTTGGCACCACATATGACAGGGCGCTGCTTTGTGGGGATTCAATATGCTGCCCTAAAGTTTTTGGTTGATGTTTTTTAAGATTAAAATAAAAAGATAAGTAACTTAGGATAAGCAAATACTAATTTTGGCTTTGGTTTAATATTACTCTTTGATCACAGATGAGGAACACAAAATAACAGTAGAATGCATGATGACAAATGGTTTATTACGTGATGCATCAATTAAGATAAAACATTGACTGAAAAAAGTGTCGAAGTGGTACACATCCTCCAATTACCACGAGAAAAATTGAACTTTGTTTATTTTAATAAGGTTGTTTTCTTTGATTCCTTGAAAGAGTTGTAAAATCGCATGTTTCAGCTCTATTTTTTATTTTATTTTCAGCCTTGTTTTAGTTTGTTACCATGGTTCTTATTATTTTCTTTCTGCTGTATGATAGTTCTTTATTTCTTTCTCTCCCATTTGTTCTTTCGTAACCAGGCTGATCTTTACCACATCGACTTTTACGGCAGTGTTACTTTTAACTTTTCGTGCAGTCCAACTAGTTTAGTTTTGTGTGTGTGTGTATTAGAAACTGTAGTTTATCATCCACTACTTAACCTTCTTGTCCTATTTATTTCACATTTAGTTCTTTGTGACTGCGTGTACGTGTATGTATGGTATATAATGTTACATAATCAGATCAGACCCACCAACCCTTGTAGTCTAAGTCTACTGAACCTAGCCAACTAATGTTTAGGCTTCTTAACAAAATGTCAAACAATTGTTAAAACATTAAAGGTTTTCCTTTTATGCCAACAACTGGCAGTAATTTTATTAACCCATTTTCATTTTCAAGTCTTATTTAATCTTAAATTTCATTGCTACAAGTTAATTCTTTTAATTTCATGCATTTCCTCAACTAAGCGCCGGGGTCTTCCTCACAAGAAGTAAAAAGTGCCGGGGCTTAAATAAACTCGTATATATATTATCCATTGATTGTGACTAAAGTAGCAATAAGATTTAAATGTCTGTAAGTATGGTAATACTATAGTACAGCAACAAGTAGTATGTCAGGCCCCCTATGTAAAAATGTGACATTATTTTGCCACGAATTGAACATGCACACAAGATGGCAGTCGTACGGTCCAGATGTACAAAAAGTAGTGTAAAACTGAGTTTACATTTTAAAGAAGATTTTAGTTTATGAAGATTTTTCATAAATTTCACTACTCACTTCAAGTAAATCACTAATTGGATTTTTGCATGGACAGACAAGAGGTTCAAACTTACGTAACAAACCTCAGACCATGTAACGTCCTTCAGTAATCACAAATTAATACAAGGGAAGACCATTGAGTCCCGGGAAATGGCTAACATAGGCCTATCTCTTGTGGCATTTAGTAGAAATCGGTCATCGTGAAAAAATTTCAATAGATCCTTGACAGGCCCTCGGAGCATAGGCCCCACGGGAAACATCCCGTTTTACCGTACAGCCAGTACACCCCTGCAAAATGTAGTTTAGGTGGAATGCGAAGGAACTTGCTGCTTAACTTATACACACCTGATCTTTGAAATGCACAAACCTTGTCGAAACTACCCTTTTAAGTTACAAGAGAGCTCACCGGTATGAGAATCCGTAGAATGCTTGCAGACCTGATTGTGATGGACAAAAGCCTTTTTTTAATTTCCTTTTATCCTATAATCTATTGCTTTCGACCTAACATCAAAAGTTCATTTTTTTTTCAAACAAAATTGTCAGCCACTTCTTTTTTAGTCATTCTGGTGGTGTAATTCTGTCTGGTACCATTGCCTTACTTCTTATAGTGGATGGCTGCTTTATTGGAAGATGACGTCATGGCCAACTTCTCCATTGCTCAACCAAACTACCAACAAGTAAAGTGACATTAAGGAGAAGCAGAGATTAATTTATTTAACATTTTTAAAATGCTTTTTGCCCAGTAGGCGTAAGAAGATGGCTAATAATCTTAGACTCGCTTAACGCTGAAGTGTAGTAGGCTTGTAGAATTAATTTAATTGGCCAACATATTTTTTCTTTAGCATTGTAGCACAAAATAATTTTTTTTGGTCTGTGTCAAATGTTGTAGAATTTTCTGATGCATTAATATGAACTGTTAACTGTAAGTAATACCTGCTGTCGTTCGTTGCTTTGGTTTTGCAAGTAAAAGACATAATATCCTAGAAATTCTGTCCGATGAAGCAGAATGAACACTTGTTTTCTGCCTAAGAAAGATCATGATTCCAGAAATATGTGGACAAATTAACGTGTTGATCTTTATTGCGGATGAAGGTATAGTTCCATTTAGGACCAAAATCTTTGATCAGTCCTCTACCAAACTACAGGTTTAAAATAACGATGCATGTGACTGTATATGCACTCCACTTCAAGCATGGCTGGGCCCGTCTTCTCGGAGTTTTGTTTTTCTTCATTGGTTTCTTATTGTGAAATGGCATCTCTGACTAGCAATTTAATATTTAGTTATTAGTTTGCATGACCTTGATCACAGTAGGTGATGGATTTAAAACTGGAAGCCAAAGACACAAAGTGTACTGCTCAACAGTCCATTCTATCAAATCGATGCATGCTTTAAATTGGCGTTTAGTTTGATAGCGGTGATCTCACTACCTATACAACGCGTCATGGCTGTTTGCTGTGACATGCATATCACGTGACTGGACTAGTCCAATCAGACCGCCAAACAGCCGTTGTTCTCGTTCGTCATTGGCTAACTCATGGTGACGTCACGGCAAACAGCCATTGCGCATGGTTTAGGAGTGGAATTTGTAGGATTTAAGATTCCATAGGCGGTTTTACTTTGAATAATACCGGACATTGTAGGAGAAATTGCGCACTAATCAAAGATCAACCCAAAACACAGTTCCAAGACACGAAATCACGCTCAAATTCAAATTAAACAAATCCTACCGATTTGGAAATTTTTGACAGGCTGCATTGACTAAAGATGGAAAAAACACAGTCCTCCTGTCTTCATCAAGCGACCACAAGAAGCTTTTTTACAAGATTTACATCATCCGACGTGCATCGATCATTGTGGAAATAGTAGACGACTACGACGCGAATCTGGCATGTAGCCTCCCTTTTTTAAACACAGTTCATTTTGAAATGTTTCGACAAACACTTTATACAATGGGACTGTCGTTCGTCTTTATCAGACACTCAAATCAGTTTTGTTTAGCTTTATCCTACATTGGCTTCAGCTCGCATTTTTGCATTCGCTCCCACTCGACCGACCAGTATCGAGTGGAAAAACGCGAGCTGGAGGCAATGTAAGCCTGATGAAGCCATAGACGGTTGCAATCTATAAAGTGTTCGTTGAAAATTTGTAAAACAAACTGTATTTTGTGTTGATCTTTGAATTGGTGCATAATTTCTCCTATTTTGCACGTACTTCTTTTTTAGCAGCATAATGTTATTTATTATTTTAAATTTTGTGGAAATCTTCGGGGCACGATTGGAACCGAGAATCCACAAGAAAGCTGTAAGTTATTGCAATAAATGAAAAGTAATTAGTTTTGAGTAAATTAAAAAAAAACCCAAAACGGGGGGGGGGGCCGATCGGGGTGACCATATAGTTAGCACGACTGTTTTATTGGCGTGAGTGCGCCCCCTGTGCATTTGGGAAGAGAAGAACACGTAAATGTGTCCCCGTGCTCATGTCGATTGTGGCACGTAACAAAAAAAAAAACATTATACCCTAACAAAATTGTCCATTTCCATCCTGTGATAACCTTAGCAGGTGAAAAGGACTTTTATTTGACTAGCATTTTCCTTTGATTTTCCTTGCAACTGCACAGAATTTTGAAAAAAATACGATGTCTTTTCAATTCGGTAAATTTTTTTTTTTGGGGGGGTGGGGGGTTAATTATCAAAAATTAAGATCTTCGCGTGCCACAGTTTCGTCAGTTGAACTTGGATGTTTTCGTAATGTCTTTTTTTTTTGTTTTGAACAGAGCGATCACAATGAAAACAAAAGCCACTCTCGAGACATGGACTACACAGACGTCGAAGTACCTAAAGTAGAAGCCCGACCATCAACCCTCCCACGAAGGACACGTGTAGAATACGCAGAGATCCAGTATAGGCCGCAGGCGCACGAGATCGCAGACATTTAAAGAGTTGTGATTTTGAGCTTCCATTGCCAAAGACAACAAATGATAAAAAAGTGGTGCAACTTGGTGTAAAAATGGAATTGGACCAAAGACTGGGAATGAACTGCAACTTTGTTTTGGATTTCAAAACAAGTTCTGTTAAAGTTTCACAAGACATTCTATTTTTTATTACTGTTTTGAGTTATTGTGTGTGATTAGCGTATTATAGTGCATTTACTTTGTAGTGATCGCTCTTTATCTATTTTTTGATATTGCCAGCTTTATTGTAACAATATTATTGTGTTGTGTAAGTAGCAGAAGGTATTACTTATTTCTGAGGCAGAGTCAGGCATTCTGCAGATTTTATTACCTACTTGCGATTATGAGTTTAAGGATCAGTATGTTGAGGGCCGTGCAGTGAGTTATGTCTCCCAAATTTCATGAACAGCAGTATTTTTTTAAAAAATGTCAACGATTATGATCGTGTACAAAATTGGTGCTTATCAGTAGGGGTAGAGTTGGGTTAGAGTGTTTGGGGTAATTTTACGGTTAAGTTAATTTCGGTTAATCGCACCTAGAGATGGTCCGGGTTCTCGTTGTGATGTTCTGATCATTACGAACCCAAGCCACGAATAAAAATTACTTCGCATAATTGGGTTTCCAGCATTTCTTAGTAAATGCTCAAGCTGCACCAACACAGAAACCGAATCAAAGCGATACCGGCAACCTTCGCAGAAATATCGAACTCTGGAAGCGTTAGATAACAACATGTGATTTGCAACGTGTTGCACCGAGCTATCTTTTAACACAGTTGGTCAGTTACCATTCTAATTTTTTATTGTCATAAGTAATGGATTTTGAAGAAAACTACACCATATGATGGTTGATTAAAAAAACTCCCAAATCAAATTTTGGTAATGGTCACGGTACTGGCATGGGCATAAGGTCTAAAACTGAATTCGCATCAGCAGAGCTGGTATCGTTGCAGCTTTGGTAAAAATGAATTGCAAATAGAGGCCAACAGCGGCACCATCAAATAGATAGTAAACATGCAAGTAATTTTAAAGATTAAATTAGTTTTTTTGCTTATCCTAAAATTCTTACCTTTTTTATTGGCTAAAATAGTTTGCTCAATGCCCAAACTTAAACTGAAAGCTTCATTAGCGCCACACTAGGTGGCGTACCTGCTTACGTCCCAGCAGTAACTGCCACCAAGGCCTCATGCGTTTTTAATGAACTACTGGGTTCGGCTAGAAAGGGGATGGTCTATGCGACACTGACCGAGACCAACAGGGGAGGGGAAAACTTGCGGTCGCTGAACCCAAATTCGGGAGTAATTTAAGTCGCAAAAGATTAAGTTGAGGACGATAGCGAATCCCAACGACATTAAGACGACAGTCTCAAGAAAGGCACGCCGAGTGTGATGAATCAGAATGTCAGCATTGTGACCATGTCCAGCCTGAATTTTTAATTTACGTTGTTTATCAAACTCAACAATACTCACGACCTCGTCTTCAGGGCATCGACGGCAAACCTCGCGTTATATTCTCCAAAAAACACGTGTACTACACTGGCAGCCAATGCTAGAATGTCGACGTAAAGTTGGTTACTCCTAAACCAGACATTTTTCGAACTGATCAAACTCTGAAGGATTGGTGGCAATAACTACAGGGATGTACGTAGGGACGCCAAGGAGGCTTTTTAAGTTTCAGGTTTGGGCATAGTGTATCAAAAAACGATTTAAGCTAATACCTAAAGGAAAATATTTTGGGATAAAAGTGAAATCCAGGTTATTAACTGTATTGTCCCTATCCTTTTACCCTTCATATTGGCAACACATGACTTTTGTATAGATGACCCCAGTGTAAAAGCATCTTTTATTTGAATTAAATGTTGGCACATCATCGATTAACAGTTTCCGTTGGGTAAGGTTTATACGTCAACAAAGTTCTGACAAAAATAAACTTGACCAGTGAATTATTTACTGCTGCGACTAGGAGGTTTCTCGAGATTTGTTGTCTGTAACTTTAAAGACAAGTCGGCTGCTAATGGCTAATAACTTATTTATATGGGTGAAAGTTTCTCATTTAAACACGAGTTGACCTCTGAATGCATGCCATCATGAGTTGAATGCGGGCTTCCATTATTTGCACAAATATTTAGTAGATATTGCAAGGATATGTGTCACAATTTCATGTAGTATTGGCTGACATCAAGTTAAATCTAAGACTAATATAAGCAACATCCATCCCTGCAGTCTACGATATCGAAACTCGAATATGGTTTTCTATAATTTACTGCAAAATGCTTCTAGATTTCAAGTGGATAGGCGTTCACATTGTAACTTAAAATATTGTTTGGTATTAGTGCATCAAGCAATTAGTTATTTTCAATACAAGTACGAGAAATCGGACATAACCGAAGGAGGTTGAAAATTTGTATCTTATTTGCTTTACTGCTTTGTAATACGCTGTGTGAAACTTCTATCTTGCATATTTTGCAGATTTTTACTTTTCTATTGCCGTTACCTGTTAGTAATAATAGTTGTATAATTTTTTACATACCAAACAACTGGATGGATGTCAAAGGATTCCACACAATACCAGCTTTAAGACAGTAAAGCTTTTACTTTACAACCTCTGTTACCGTCGAGTATTAACTCCTACTATCACATTTCAACTGCTCAAAGGGGACACTGTGATTGCTTTGACACGCCCATTTATCGGTTTAGTCGACAGCATGATCGCAACACGTCTTTACAATTTACTTCCAGTTAGCAGCAGCTAGACCACGCGATACCGTACTTGCCGACGATGTCACAATCGTGCAGCTTTATGGGCACACGCTGTTTGTTGTCTTGGGTGCAAGAAAGTGATTGAAGACTAGACTGAGATTTACACAAAAATAAAACGTAGCTTGTAATAATTCAGTAAATAAATTAACTTGGTTAGGTGAAATTTTACATTAGTCATTAAAAAAAATTATTTAAATGAAGTTCTTAAAGCAAAAAAAAGTAAGACTCACGCAAATAGATGTAATCTCACAGCGTAAATAGTATGAGAAAACGACTTTTTTTAATGAACAAATTTTCTGATGAAATTATTGTCATTTTTTTGTAAGTGCTCGCTAGTTTCTCTGCTGCCATATCTCGCGTCACTGAAAGGAGTCTTCCACTTCATTGGCTTCCCTATGTGGAATGCTAGTTTGTTAAATTTACTGGAGGATGTAACAATTTTACAATGTAGCATTTTATCTCGTAATAATGGTAGAACAACTACGATTTACGAGTCACCTTGTACTACGATTAATCATACAACAGCCGTACCTATAACTGTCAGAGAAATAGAAGAAAAGAAAATTTATAATTTCAATCAGAATACAACTGATTAAGATTCCTTTTTTGGAGTAGGTCTTTTGTGTATTTCTTACTTGTATTACACGCTTGCTTTTAAAGTCAAAAGAAAATAAACTGGAGAAGGGCTTTGTCTATTGTTTTAAAATTAGCACCAAATGTGAAGCTAATTCACTCTTACGAATGTGAGGATACAGCCAAAATAATTTAACTCCCCACATATTAGATTCATTCTTTTCTATTTGACTATACGGACATGGCAGCCACTTCCACAGCAGCTTCAAGCTCATCCACCATCGATCTGTATATATGGAAGGTTGTACTACTATCTCCACTGGTTAAACAGTAAATCAACAAAAGTGTCAGTTTTTTTCTCTCTCCAAATTACGAGCCTTGCTCGTGCTGTCGCGCCTACTGCGGCTAAACACATCATCAGAAACCGTAACCAAAAACTTGTCCACCTAAACTTCAATCGCCAGTATAAGTATAAATATAAATAAGAATCCAAGAACGGCGAAGATCCAAAAGGACAGAAAAATAACCGTGGAAACCACAAACTATCCTGCGGTATTGCATAGCGACGTTTAAAGACTGAGGGAGGGCGCGCATCTGACATCTTCAGCTAGAGCATTCCACGCTCTGACCACCCTGACACTAAAGTAAAACCTCCGAACATCCACCCGACATCGCCGAAGAAACAAAGTACGAGGCATGCATGCTCGGAGTTTCTGCGGAAGTAGGCCCCGGACGTGAGCACTTGTGCGATGACTGACTGAAAACCCTCAACCTCAAACCTAGAATTTACTACTGTAGCATCCAAGAAACCCTCACAGGGAGAGTTTGTGACACATATCCTTTAGTACTACAATATGGATTGGTTAATATATATTTATGTTGGGGGTTTTGCACTATCATTTAAAAAAAACATCTTAATAACGAAAAAGCAAAAAAATTGTTTTTTTATTTAAGTAGAGCTGCTATACCATTGTAGCACTTGTCTGTGTAGATTATGCTGTTACATTATTTAGCATATCCCGTACAATCATGTTTGCTGCACTGCACAATACTCATTCTAAGGAATACAGTCATATTTATTACATTACCTATAATCTTTTCTTAATGTTTCATTATGTACATTTCACTCATAAATCATCTCATAGCTTTGTGTATGTCATTTCTTTTCATATTTTTTATTATCCTTTAGTTAGATTTTGTTAGCCTTAGCTGAAACAGCTCAGCTAGCGTAGCAAGGTGTTGTGTTTCATTGCACTTACGTGTACCAACTACACAAATGTATCATTTGTAAAATTGTGGCAATTAAGTACGTGAAGTCCGATCAATCACATGTAAAAATTTAGCAAGAACACTACAACATTCAAATGCAGAATACGTTCAAGCAACACAATATTGTTTTGACAGATGTATTTTTGGAACTACTGTTGAGACCGAGTTGCGTAGTTGATCACAATATTGTAAATGTAGTATTTCTTCCAGATTGCAACGTATGGGTGCTAATGAAGAAAAATGTTTTTCCTTTCAATAAACATAATTACAGAAAGTGTGCGAATATTCTTCTTCCCACTATAGTTGTTTTGTTACTACTCAAACTGGAAGTCATAAAATGACCGAATTCTTGAGTTTCATTGAAAATTTTAAAAGTGTTTGGGTCTTTTAGAAGTTAAAATCATTTTATGATGACTGAATTTTACAGTATCGCCAGTAATGGTTTTTTCAGACTTTCGTTGACAATTCAGTATACATTTGTTGTCTGCGTCACTAATGCTTGTCAAGGTGACATAAAAGCACAAATTTACAGCTGTCTGAAATCTACAAACTTGGTGCCCATCAATAAATGGAGTTGGTTTAGCCGATATTAGTGTCAATCCAGCACCCTTTTAAGAATTTAGCATGTTCCTTTTAAAAGGCGTATGAAGATGATGAAAAGGTGCTTGACAAGGGCGAAACGAATACGGTTTCAGCAAGCGAAATAGCAGAATATTAAAGGTACTTGGTAATTATAACACATTTATTGAGCGATCAAGTTGTGGGAGAATGCTTCCATTATTCTTATGCACCAAAATAATTGTCCATTGCAGACTTGTAGCGAATTTTGGTTATAAATTAATTCGGAAAACTGGCAACCGGTGATAAGTGTCGATAAAACGAAATTCTTGACAGCACAAATTACACTTTCATCACCAGTACGACAATTAGTAGACTACTAAAACATTGAAAGTTCACTTAGATTATTGGAGAATTGTCCGTTCTCCTTATTCGAAAGTTTTCTTACTGTTCAAAAACTAAGCTGACCTAATCTACATCATGTTGCAGTCGTTTACCGTAATTCAAACTTATTTGAATTAGGGGAAACCGACTGCAACATCATGTAGGTTAGGCCATCTTCGTTTTTGAACAGCAGAACTTCCGAAGAAGGAGAACGGACAATTCTCCGTGTTTACGTTTTGTACGCTATTCGCCGTTCCAATATCCTTGCAAATTTTCGACAGTCAGGTTTTTCTGGAGTTGAAGGGGCTCAGAACGACTGTCTTCATCAGGCTACCACATCACCGCTTACTTGTCGTGATCGTTCGTCTGCTGCTATCGTCCGTAGGAATGCGGCGCGAGGCCATAGCCTCGGCGATGCAGGCCAGTGCACCACTTCTCCCGCAGCAACTTGATTAAACTTTCCTTTCAGCAGGAACTGAATGTTTGGGTTTGAAGGTCCATGGATATTCATCAGCACAGCTTTCTCTCGGCTGTGGTGTTGAATAGCCAGGGATTCAATGCTTCTCAGATGCACATCATTGTTAAGAGTTGGACTTGAGAGGAGTGTCACAGTGCCTTCCCAGTTGATTCAGTGTAGAGTTTCCTTGTGGTGGACTGCTATGCCATTCGTTACAATGTCATTCCTGGTGTCTGCCATGTGTTGCTTGACCCTCGTGCGTATACCTTTTCTTGTCTCTCCCACATAAACGGTATCACAATCGCCACATGGTACTCTGTAAACGCCTTCACGGGTGTTCTTAATGTGCTTCAGGGCTTCATCTTCTTGCTCACTGGCTTCACTTCTTTTTCTTGTTATGGCATCAGGATACGCATGCTTTTTCATCACGTAATCCTTCAGGCCTTTTGCGTTCTTGACGTATGATGTAAAACCATATTTTTCCTAAGTACTTGTCAGTAATGCCTTCCACATACGTAGCTGCCACTCTTCGTCCTTCTCCTTATGTGGGAGAAACAAGAAAAGGTATACACACGAGAGTCAAGCAGCACGTGGCAGACACCAGGAATGAAGTTGTAACAAATGACATAGCAGTCCACCACAAGGAAACTCGACATCAAATCAACTGGGAAGGCACTGTGACACTCGTCAAGTTCCAACTCGAACAATGATGTGCGTCTGAGAAGCCTTGAATTCTTGGCTATTCATCAGCACAGCCGAGAGAAGGCTGTGCTGATGAAAATCCAGGGACCTTCAAACCCAAACATTCAGTTCCTGCTAAGAGGAGAGTTTAATAAGTTGCTGTGGGAGAAGTGGTGCACTGGCCTACAACTTACGGAGGCTATGGCCTAGCGCTGCATTCCAACGGACGATAGCAGCAGACGAACGATCACGATGAAGTAAGCGGTGTTGTGGTAGCCTGATGAAGACAGTCGTTCTGAGCCCCTCCAACTACAGAAAAACCTGACTATCGAAAATTTGCAAGGATATTGGAACGGTAAATATCCTTTACTTTGAAATCTAAGCGTACAAAACGTAAACATGGACTCGAATTTTCAAAGTAAGCGATGTGACATTTTTAAACAATTCTTCGAAAATTTAAGTGAACTTTCGATATTTTAGTACCGTAAATCATGTATTAAACACCCACCGCCTAAAATGCTGTAAGGTCAAATCGTGGAGTTAACGCCCACTCCTTAAATTGTTATTTTTCTACAGCAAAATTACCTTAAAGCTATATGCTATGAATAAGGAGTGAGTACTGCTTGCTATGCTTACTGGTGCAGTTGTCACTGTGGTAATAGTGGACTCTACCTTTGGCTCCTAACACCTGGCATCACTTCCCTATGCATTTTCTCTTCTTCACAATAATTAAAAGGATGTACAAATTGGTCTTTCATAGGTTATTCAAAAGCTTCGAATTTTCTTTGATAGATATCCAGATGGTTAGAAAATTGATAATGCTTGATTAACACCCTCCCGACTATTCTTGCCAAATTAACTGCATAATCACATGGGCATTTAATCCACGATTTACAGTAGTCTAATAAATTGTTATACTGGTGGTGAAAGTGTGATTTGTGTTGACAATAAATTAATTACTTAGCGCCTTACATCGCCTGAAGATAAGCCTGCTCAATTTTAAACATACATTTACGGCAAAAAGAAGCCTAGTAAGGGAAGAGATGAACCCTGAGAAACGTTAAACACCACATTTTTTTTGCGTAACCCTCTACTGCATACACTACTTACTCTGAAATGAGCACAAAATGGGGGAGAAAAATATGTTCAAACCTGCGCCGTGAACTGCATCAGGTAAGCGTGCAAGCTCAGGCCACTAGCTAGTGCCCTCGTCTCCCAACCAACAGCACGCATCAAACCACATCAGACTTTAACATGAGGCTTAATACGTAGGGATTACGACTACGTAATTTACAATTTTAAAAAAGAAGAAAAAAGATTGTTCTCATGAATTCCACCTCAAGAGCACTTGAGAGTCGCCCGTTTTTCCAAAGCACACAGGTGCCTTTGATGAATATTGAGGAACCTTCCCACCAGAATGTTGCTAAAATCGTCACGCAAAACCTGAACTACCAACTAGCAGTGAACTGAAAATCCCTCCTCCCACCAACCTCTGACAATAGGGAGTCACCACTACTACAACAATGTCAACACGGACTTCAGAAGCGCCTAATTTTGAATTGTAGCATGTAACTACTTAATATCGTAGCATGCAACTACTTAATATCGTAGCATGCAACGACTTAATATTCATTAACCCACAGTCCAAACGATACACACAAAAAAAAAAACTAGTCTAATTAAGACATGCAAGATTTGTGTAGGTTGCTTGGAACCACAGCAAAATATAGTAAAGTAATTAGAAAGATTTGATCTTCCACCCTAAATCTCGCAAGTCGCAACTGATGACACAAGGGACTTTGAAAAATGATCCCTCGGTGTACATCCATGGTGCGGTAGTTGATGCTGGCAAATTGCTTGGTTTGAAAGGTTTGAAAGGTCGGCAACCGCCGTTTACAGTGGCTTATTTTAAACATCTCAAAAGTACTGTATAAGAAACACACATACCACCAACAGGACTAAGGCTCGGCCGATACCGATATTGGCATCGGTGTCGGCGCCGATACTATCGGTATTGGATCGTATCGGCTAACTGTTTTGGTCAAATATCGGTTTTTGCGATATCTTCGCCAAAAATTGTCCGTTTTTGATGTTCCAATACACCATTTTAACCGTTTTTTTCAAGAGCTTCCCAATGGCGCTAATTTCAGAGTGATAGTTTCAGTCGTTCTCAAATTACGTACCAAAAACCAAAAACAGGTTCCAAAAAACACACTTTACTGCAAGGTGCCTGCTCATAGAGCTATGAGATTCGGAATTTTTCAACAAATTTTGTTTCTGAATATTGAAGAAACATTAACTTTACTGGAAGTAATGCATTGAAGTAACGGTATCGGTGATGTAGCATCAGACCGTTATCGGTATCGGGTCGGGTCGGATCGGTCAAAGTTGGTATCGGCCGAGCCTTAGAAATTTCGTCTGTTCACCAAGTTCCCTCCTTCAACTTTTTGGTGAAGTTCCAGGGCCGTTCACCTTCATCAGAAAAACATGAAGCATAGCAACAAACGAACGTTATCAAACAACAACCACCATCGTTCAAACATTTGGAAGACGGTGGTTACAGTTTGGTAACGTTCGTTTGTTGTTGTGCGTCGTGTTTTTCTAATGAAGGTGCACGGTGCTGGAACTTCACCAAAAATTTAAAAGAGGGAACTGTCACGAGTTCTTGGCGGTACGTGTGTTTCTGCAACATTTGAGAAATTGCTTGGTAAGGATTGAAAACACTAAATAAAAAGTATTTTCAAGGTTTTCAAGCTCGGTTATGAACCCAGAAGACAGAATTTAGGCCAAAATATTATTATTTAATAATGTGAGGGGTTACTACATGTTATCAAAACTACATTACATTTACTATCTTCCTACTTCTTGAATCAGTGGTTTTTGTTGCTTGTTTATTCTTGTGCGAGCAGCCTCCTGTTGACCCTCGTGAAGTTCTTGTGCGATGGTTTCACTCAAGGTTTCGCCTAAAATGAACACAATTATATGTAGTTAACACTTGAAACGAGACCAACACAAATTTCAGTTTTTCATGTCCCTTTAAAATCCTTTATTCAATTTTAAACTGGAATGCTGGTATATTCACCAATAAAACTAAGAAGTAGAACCAGACTGCAACTTTAATATTGGTGGAGATTAAATAAGAATTATTCTTTTACACCAATTTGTTTTCAGTCCCATTATATCCACAGGTCGGTGGACATGATGTCTGAACAATAATAATGTAGGCAATGTTGTTTAGACTTCATTGAAGTACGGCTATGAAAAAAAAATGGGGATATTACGTCCCTTTAACCTGGTAACATTATCTCGGAAGAAAGAGGGACAATTCTGCTACAATATACCTAGACATTTTACGCGGCATTTGACATCAGCACGAGCACATTTCCAAGTCCCGTATTTCCCACACGAACGATAGTGGTATACGACCAAGATTGACCCCACAACGTCTGGCGTACTACAGTCACGCTAACCATTCTATCATCTTGACTCCACTCTGACTGGGGGTTACGGGCGCCTGTCCGGGACATGGTTTACTGTCTCACAAGTAAAGAAAGCTGATGCCTTTTATCTACTACTCTAGAGGCACTTCCTAGCCAGGCAGAGAGAGAAAGATTTCCGTCATACAGTTAATGGGAGTAATGCAATAGCCGCAAGTGCTGGATTTTTAGACCATAGATAGAAAGCATGACATTCAGAAAATTCTCTACTGTTTTTTCAAAGTATGGAAAAATTATATCTTATAATTGAAGAACCAATTAGCAGCAGTTATACTTATATACAAGGTGGGGTAAACGTTTGGTTCCCTCCAACATCTCTACAAGAAGAAAGTCATCTATGGCGCATCCAATGATGTTACTGGAAATGACCTCAGTGCTCTTGTCCAAAGTTATTCCGTTTCTAACTTTTAACCTGAGTGAATTACACCACTAGTGCACATTTTGAAAGATACACAGAATCATCAAGTTAACGCCAACCCCAAAAAACGGAATGGAAATCGGTTCAAATATGCAAATGTTGTGGACAAATGAAAATATCACTACATGAGCGAAATTTGTCAAGCACTGAAATAACTTTCTTCAGGTTTGGTTCAGTACCTGACATATTTCGCTTATTTAATAAATGTTTTCATTTGTAACAGCATTTGCATTTATAAACGGTTTTTTTTTCACGTTGGTAATAATTAATGATTTACCATCTTTCATATTTACGCGAGTAGTCTAAGACGCTCAAGTATTTACTTTCTTTATTTTCCATCTTGGATACGTGAATCAAAGAAATAGTACACAGTTGCTGATGAACTCTGCACTACAGGCGAATTTTCAGGCGATATCACAGTATAATTAGTATGTAAGTCTGTCACCTTCTTCAGGCGCCTCGAACACTACTATTATACACAACATATAATACTAGTTCGAGGAGCCTGAAGAAGATGACAGACTCGCATATTAATTATACCGTGATATCACCAAAAATTCGCCTGTAGTGCAAAGTTTGTTAACAATTGTGTGCTATTTCTTTGGTTGGTGTATCCAAGTTGAAAAACAAAGTATTGACACACCAAAGTAGACTCATTCTCAACGTTTTCAAGAAGCTCATGCGCCATAGATGACTCCTATACAAACGTTCAGTCATCTTCAACATATAATATCAATTAGCTCTCACCCACAAAGATCTCTAGACAGACTGTTTCGCCCTTGTTTGGGCTCGTCAGTAGAGAATACTTTGTGGATGAGAGCTAGGCTACGCTTGCTAGGGCAAATGACAAGTGCGAAACGAATATTAAATGATCAATTGGTAAAAATTGTCCCAGGCCTGGGTGTCAGCCATTCAGTAGAATGGAGCCCCAAACAAGCAGACGTTTCTGCTATTTCGCTTGCTGAAACCGTATTCGTTTCGCACTTGTCATCTTCAACATATCTTTAATTTCTTGGTATTTATTTAGTGGATACCAGACTCTCCCCCCCTCCCACCATAACTGGCCTTCAGTGAGTTTCCTTGGCCAATTATAACGGCTGATACTTAATCAGAATGAAACGTTTGAAATACTGAACAAAAGAAAACGTTTACGAACTCGATTAAGATGGTGCAGATTTCTATTTGAAGATAGTCACATTTACTGTGTTCATGCAAGATTACAAACGAGAGATGGATTATGCTGCATCGAGTACATCACGAGAGTGGTATCCTCACACTGGCATGCTACAACAGCAGCTCGCTACACACCACTGAACTATTACACACAACGGTAGTGAAAAGCAGTCTATAAAGCCAAGTATATAATGAGAAATCCTGCCTGGTTACAATTACAATGGAACTTAATGTTGTCTATCATCTCCATTATTAAAAACATTGTTTGCGTATTTGTTCCAGTACTCCTCTGGACATTACGACTAACGAGATGTAAAAAAAAAAACGGGTGCCCCAGATGTCATTTAAGCCATTTTTTTGTTGTCTTGGGTTACTTTTGCAACTCGATTTTCCTGACAGAGTTTGTGGGCCACAGTTGTTGCGAATTGCGAGGCAGATATTAGATTTAAAGCTGACCTGAAACTGTGGTTTCGTAACGAAACATTTGTCTTCTTCCACGTAGTTTAACGTTCTGACTTTCTATTACGAAGCAATGAAGAAGGACGTGCAGGCCATGAATTAGAAATTTTCTACTCCAAAAGCGGATCCAGAACGAAGTCTTGGAGGGCGCCGCAAGGTGATTTTTTTGCGGTTTCATGCATATTTTGTCTTAATTTAACTGCGCTTTTTCAGCAATTTCTGCAGTTTTTTCCGAATTTATTTGCCTTGGACCTTCTTTCTTGGTTCCGCCCTTGTTCTGCTCCCAGAAGTGGATAGGGGAGGGCAATTTGGTGGCTCAGAGTACAAAAATTGCTAAAGCATAGTAAGTTGTTGTTGAGATCAATACTTCGTATTACACGTTTTTGACAGCACTGCAAAGAATAATGAGCAAAGACTTGACATTAGCAGGTACTGTAGCTGCAATGTCAGACGAACGCAGAGACTGTTGATGTCGGTGTATTCGATGTTCAACCTGTATAACCGAAAGACAACCCCAAAACAACGATCATAAAAGCCGCAGATTAGAGATACACGCTTGCTACTGCTGTTCTTGATTGTTACTTACTCGTTAAATCTCACTGCAGTAGTACTTTACAGACGGAAAATATAACTAAAGACAATTTGCTTGTGGCTAAGGTAAAATTATTTTATCTTTCAAAAGTCACTTTTGTGTTTTAGTGAAAGCAAATTTTACCTCCCGTAGGATACAAGCTCAGCACTATTAGGGAGTTAACGGGACCAAAATGTTCCGTTGCTTCTAGGTAATCTGAGCCCTGAGGAAGAGCAAGATACTTCTGGATTGTGTCAATCTATGTAGAAGTACAGAAAACAAAGGCAACTAATAGTAAACATAAGAATATATAATAAAGCTGAACGATGTTCAGTGAAAATATGGAAGAAAACAGATTGTTACGCACATTTTCAGAAACAAAAAAAACATCTTCCCTGTACCAGTATTCTTGCGAATTTTCAAGACGACGTCAGTTTTCATCAGGCCTAACCTACGCAACTCAAACTTTCGTCAAGTACATTGCCACCATGGAAATCAGCGTTTGAAATCTGCACTCATGCCTGGCAAAATGTGCGTAACAATCTGTTTTCAACAATCGAATGATCAAGAATGACGAACTTTCAGAGTAGAAGCCGTTATGAAATTTTCAAAATATGGAAGAGCGAAGGCAGCAAGTTCAAGTTACAATAAATCCCTTACGTTGAGGAGAAACTGCGAGCGCTGATTAAGCGAGCTAAAAATAAGGTTGGTCATAGTTAATACCATTTCTGACTAACCAGCCGTCGACTAAAAATTGTACATGCAATGTAAACGGAGAATGAACTGAGCCAATTATAAGGTGATTGGTCCTAGACACAACACGTCAGACTGAGTGATAACAGCATTCCCACGGCGACAACTAAATCTTATGAAGTAAGAATCAGTGGAGTGACCAGTGGAGTTAGTGGAGCAAATGACATGACTAATGTGTAGATTCTTTAGGTAAAAGAAAGTTCACGTGATATGAAGACACGTTTAACTAGGATTCTTACGAAAATCCCAATTGCAACTGAATAGCAACATTGAACAAACTCTCTCAACATACCATGCAGAAGGTGCAAATCAGGAAGCACAGCTTGTAATGACGTGACACTACGTACTGTCCAGCTGATCAGGAATACAATTTTCTTGGCTGCTGCCTTGTAAACCTGTTTCATTTCTACATCTGCAATTTAAAAACGGGAATTAGAGGAACTCCGAAATCTGAACTGGATATCAACTGGATATCAACTGGCTTCGTAGTGGTTAATGTATACACTATGGAAATATTAAAAAAAAAAAACTAAGTTTTGGTTACATAATTCATTAACACATGAACAACAGTTCTCCTTCGTAGAATCCTCCTCACTGTGTTACAACATTGGGATCCTTCCCTATGCCTACGGCGCTTTTTTACCTCATTAACGCAGTCATTTATGCAAAATATTGCGTCACTTCCGCCTCTATCCCGCTTCCCCCTACCCTGTCCGCGTCCACTCACTCTTTTCTTGCTGTGAACGCACGATTCCATGCAGGGAGGCGGGCGGGCCCTGTTTTGTAACACAGTTTCGTCGGATTCCTCTCAGAGAACTTAGATTCTCCTGGCGAGAACAAGTTCTCTGGGAGAATCTTCATTTTTGCGCTAACTATGGCATTGCGCTCTCTTACTGTAACGGACACTTCATTTAATCAACATCTGTAACCACATTTTGCTTTGTAATCAATGAGCAGGTAGTGTGAAAGGGGTAACCAACCCCCTAAGATGGAGCTGAGTCTGCTTGATTCAGTTGAGGGGGCCGAGAGATTTGCAAGTGTCAGGGGTTGAATTTTAAAATTTTGGACCAGGTGCAAAATGTGCACTCCAGAACTAACCCTGGATTGCAAAACATCAACTTGAAGTGCAGTAAATGTACCTACCTCCCCCCCCCCCCCCCCCGAAAAAAAATTCAATTCATGCCAAACCAGATGTTAAAACCTTGACCTGTTCCCCAGCATTTGCCCACCTAGTTATTGCTGGTTCAACATCATGGTCAGCTGTGTTTGTTTCGCTGAAAGTGATTCGAAGCAGGTCACCGATGCAGGAGTACTAACTTGCAGCGCCAGTCTCCCATAATTCTTTTGGCACATGAAAATCCCCGTTTAACTTCTACCGTGCTGACAGGGAATAACAGAATTATTTTTAATCTGTGCACAACATTTTTGCACTTTGTCAAGCATTGCTCATCCATCAACAGTACTTAACACTAACTGTACAAGTGTTGAGCTGCGGAGTGCAAATATTGCACTCCAGCATGCAAGTTTGAGGTGCAAATTGGTGATTCTGGAGTGCAAATTGCACTTTGCTCCTGGTTATTTCGACCCCTGAAGTGTGAAATCTCCCCAACTGATCATGAATCTCGACCACTTTATGACGTGCATATTTTTTCAGCATTTTCACACATAAGCGGAAAATGCTTCGGGAACACGTATAAAATAGGTTTAGGCTAGTTACCCAGACATGTATTCACCGCTTTTTGCAAGTTTCATTATGCATTAAATCTCAGCAGCGCACACTCTTTGACTCTAAACTTTAGAATTCACATTTTATAAGTAATATAAATTGAATAATATAAATTGAATAAAGATAATATCATATGTAATGACGCATATTTTCTGAGATTTTGCGATATCGTAAAATTAGCTACTTGTTTACTAAGATAAGAAGAATTTTGATCCAATTTTTTGAACCTATCTTTTAAACCCATCTTTTGATCCCATTGTTTGGTTATGTGTGCTGAAACAAAAACAAAAATGTGTGGATGCAAAATAAGCATCTTTCCTCAAAATAAATTTTTTACCTACATAATGTAAATAATGTTTTAAAAGCCGGTGAACTTACGCAGGTAATTGGCAAAAATTGTGAACGGAGTTATTGTGAACTTGAATAACCCATTTTCTAATCTTACTTCTCATCAGGAGGGTTTTTTCCCCCTCCACCAAGAAAAAGTGGGCGATTATGTGATCATTCACCTACGTAATCTGGGTTCAATCTTGCATTAATGCAATGACTTGACTCTCATTTACTCAGAAAATTAGTTTATTATATGGTAAATTCTTCAAAATCTACATATATAATACGGAGCAGCCGGCCAAGTTACCGGCCACGCCATTCCGTCGTACAATCAAGTACCCCACCCTGTAGTGCCATCTGTTGACGGGATTCGTCTTCAAATTCGGGTTGGAACACTTTTCCAACGTCTTCGAACAGATGGCGCCACTTACGAAACCTGCCATGTCGCCGTCTATTGACGGTCTTGGATTACAAGTTCGGGTTATAACACTTTTTCCAAATTCTTCGAAGAGATGGCGCCACTTACCAGACCTGCCGCACCGTTTTTGGGTTCGTTTTTTGGTATTGTTGTGGTACCAAAGCGGCCAACAAAGTTTTAATCGCGTGGACTGTGCCATTGTCGGAGTTTGAGTTAAAAAAACAACAACCCGTGTCTACTACACCAGACAACTTTAAACCAAACGAAGATTGGTTCTTGATTTCGAGGCCCCCGATGGGCCTCAAAATTGGCAGCCTGATACGATGGAAAGGCGCATTTATTTCCTAAATGTTGACTTCCAGAAAGGTGTTGAATTGTTTTTAAGTGGGTGCCAACAATCGTTGCTTGCAACAATGTCGTCATGCACGGTACCGAGGTGAATTGTTTCAGAGGCCGATTAACTTAAACATAGGGTTACTTGCTTACTGACTGGTGGATTTCTCAGGGCTTTTTTTAGCCTTCAGTCAAACATACGCATGCGACTTTTCCGGGGCTGCACCAAAGGGGAAATGTCACGGGGTGGCGTTTTCGGGGGGGTGCGGGCTAGGGTGCCAGGGCAAGTGTGTGTGGCAGGCATTGCGCACTACCGAAGTGAATTGTTTCACAGGATTAACTTAAACATGGGATTACTTGCTTACTGAAAGCTGGATTTCTCAGTGATATGGGTTTTTTTTAGCCTTCAGTCAAACACACGCCAGCGACTTTTCCGGGGCTGCACCAAAGGGAGAAATGTTACGGGGCGACGTTTTCGGGGAGGGGTAGGTGGGCAAGTGTGTATGGGGGTAGGGGGCAGGAGTGTGGGGTTTGGGGGTTAAAGTAATTGTGGGGGAGAGGGCATATGTGGGAGCCATTCACATGTTCGGTCTTCAGTTTGATAAATTTAAAACCAAAGACCAAACACCAGGAGGGAAGCGGGGAGGGGGGTGCGCAGCATGCGCACGGGCACAACTAGTCCAACATAATTCACAGTTAAAACTAATTTATAACCACCCAAACATTCGTAATAACCAACGCTATTTAGGAAAGGCACGCCTGTGCGTTGCCTTTCCTGAATCGTGTTGGTTATTACGCCTGTGCGTTGCCACCACGTCGATATCACGTAAGAGATCTGGATTCAGTCAAACGAAAACATAATGCTTTTAGTCTCATTTATTCTCAAACTTGGTTTACTAGATTGTTACCTCCAAAATCCAACATAATTCAGTTAAAATCCTAACTAACCACACAAACCTAATTCCTAACTATAGGCGTGGATGCAATTGCATCCATCAGCATCCGTTGTTACCTGGAAAGTGTGATTGCTCATATGCCTTTCTGCAGAGATGACTGCTCTTCTTCAGTCCAGGAGTGAATGATCCACACGACCTGATGCAACCTTCCGGAAAAAGGTGGCAAAACATAAATCGTGTTGGATAAAACATTAATTTCGTTAAATGTATGACGTTTTCAGTTAATTTTATAGCAAAAAAATGCTGATATAGGGAACAAAAAGTTGATTCCGTTAAATGTAT
The DNA here is from genome assembly GCA_023313725.1 of Lithobius niger. Classification (NCBI taxonomy): domain Eukaryota; kingdom Metazoa; phylum Arthropoda; class Chilopoda; order Lithobiomorpha; family Lithobiidae; genus Lithobius; species Lithobius niger. The sequence continues at coordinate 50,107 of JAHWFP010256500.1, forward strand.
GAAACTTTTATTTAATTCTGCAGCGTAAAAATGACGATTTAATCATTTAAGAGTGGGCTGTGAATTAGGTTGAAACGAAGATCCCTTTCACAAGCAATAACATAAGACATTCCTTTAAAATTGTATCGTCTCGAGTCCGAGAGTAAAGCCATGAAAGATTGGAACGCTGCTGTAGCCAGTGAGTAGACTACTTCGGTACGAGAGCTGGCACAAAGGCATAAGCGTACTAATTTATCAAACTTCCTCTGAGTGGAGTTTGATTAGACGAGAGTCTAATTCTAACTTCCAGTTACCTTTTTCTCCGGTAATAAATCTGTTTCCTCAAACGTCCTAAATTTATTGAGGTGGGGAGCAGCAGGCCCAATACAGCAAAAGAAAAGATAACCTTTCGAGGTATTGTGTGGTAGTGCAAGGGTCAGCATGTCTCAATGAATCAAAATATTCATTGGAATTGTGGTAGGACTAAGCAAAAACCAATGTGTGTGCTCTGGAGAACCACTTAATTAATTTCTAACAGCCTTATCAACGATAATCCGTAACCACCACAAAGTATTTAACATTCTTACCACTTTTAGTAGATTTTGTTGCTTTGGTAAACAAGTCGTGAAGATCGGACAAAGCTGCCATAACGTAGAGAAGTGGAGTAGTGGAATTGGGGCCTTCAATGATTAAAATCACATCTTGAATAATACCCAGCACGAAGGATGTATCTATACCAAATGCACTCAGCTATAACAAAAAAAGAAAATTAAATAAAAAAAAATACAAGTAGAAAACATGCAAAATATTTTGATTCAAAGAAATAAACATGGTTCTGAACATCGATTACAAAGAACAGTGCTATTGAAACAGCGACGCATGATGCAGGAAAAACGATTTCCCGTTCCCCAGGGCTGAATGGGCAAATCTGTGTTCATCTATGAATACCTATCCAATTAAATGCTTGCACTATTTTCTGATGCTAAGACGAAATCTCGTACTACAGTTTAAATCCTCCTATTCTACCACACCAACCCGTAGCACAAAAAATTTCGTTGCAAAGCATAATGTGAAAACTGCTTCAAACTTACATAGATAAGAAATATCTTGAAGCTGTGAAAGTGAGCAAACTTTGTGTAAATTTTTAAGTTTGAAACACCCATAGTGATCTTTCGGCACAGTGCGGCGGCCTTGCATTCCCGGTTAAACCGTCATCTTTTCGTTAAGTGCACAATTTGAAAATCCCAAAATGGTTTTAACTTAAAAACTCATGACACAGGTGAATCCATACGAAACAAATCCATATCCATGCTGTACGTTATGACAACAATGTCCATGCCTCACATGCGGTTCTTCTACCATCATCAGAAACATCATCTTGTATGGTTTTAGGAAAAAAAAGATGATCAAGGAGATGTGCCCTGACGTGTTTAGATCAGGACAAACGGAAGCGGTCTATTCCAGGTCTCCCCTTCTATTTTGGGAATTTTTTTGCTGCATAAAGTTAAAAACTCAATGCCGGAAAGGGTCACAGCAGATGATGACAGACACACGTACAGTCTACAGCATCCAAATAAAGTGTGCTGATCATACCAGTGGATGATTTTACTGCGCATGTGCAATCGCTGTACTGTGCCGAAGGAATTATTAAGAGTTTATTAATTTGGTACAATAGGGATTTAAACTCTATCCACAAGACGTTTTAGCAGCAGACAAAAAAGCACATTTTTAAAGATAAACAAACTTTGTCTACATTCGTGTAGACATTCCCTGGTATTCTTACAGAGCCACAAGATGTAGAACATGTTAGTCTGGATAAATAAAAACGTTCCATTTTCTGTGTACATTTCATGCGGAAGAACGCTGTCACTGAAACACGTCGCTATCAGTCACATTTGTTACTGGAAGACTGCCTTCGACACAGCGGTGGCTGCTTGCAACACAGAAGGAGACAGAAGCTTGCCGGGTGAATTGTACATTTATAGTCCTTAGGACCTTGCACATTATGCCAATTGTAATTCCAAATGGCTTTTTAAAAACTTGTTAGCTACAACCAACAATTTCCAATTAAGACGAAATAAGTCGGCTTAAACCACGGAAATTCGAGATATGTAGAATTTCTGCCTGAAGCTAGAATTCATTTACCCTTCAGAATTTCAAAAGACAACTCGCACTCAAATTCAAAAAAAAAAACCAATCCTACTGAATTTGCGAATTTTTGACAGGCTGCTTGACTAAAGATGGTAAAAATAGTCCGCCCATCAGACACGACACGACACGACACGACACGACACGACACGACACGACACGACACATGGACACGACACATGGACACGACACGACCCGTAGTAAGCACAGAACCACGGGAAATTTCATGCAGGATTGCCAGGGATTCAAGGCCCCTCAAATGCACGTCCCTTCTGGAATTTGATTCGAGGAGTGTATGGCTCCAGGTAATCTTGTGCTGCGTGTCCATCATATGTGTGGCAATGCTGCTCGTCATTACCTGGTTTCTGGAACTGAGCGAGCGCGTTGCGAAAAAGTGGCATAGTGAGAAGCAGCGAGTGCCGCCTCGTAAATAAGGAGGGTTACGAGTCGCGTCGTAGTCGTCTGCTATTTCCACAACGATCGATGCACGTCGGACATTGTAAATAATGTAAATAAGCTTCTTGTGGTGGCCTGAAGAAGATAGGCGGACTATTTTTATCATCTTTAGTCAAGCAGCTTGTCGAAAATTTGCAAATTCGGTAGGATTGTTTCTTTTTGAATTTGAGCGTGAGTTGTCTTCTGAAATTTTTCAAACATTCAAAGTAAGATAGTTCGTTTTTTCAACCTTCAGAATTTATTTACACTCCATGAAGTCCTGCGAGAAAGGGTAGCTTAATCCCAAGCCAAGCATACACACATGATTTAACAGAAGACATTGACAGGACTTCACATCCGGGCCAAAATCTTTGGCCGAGGACTAAAGGAGGAATTAATTTATCGGACGAAGAAAAAGGCAAACCTGAACGACAATCCAAAATTGAAACTTTTTCCACTGAGCAATCTAAAACTACAGTTTATGCATACTGTCATCCAGCACAATCAAAAGCAGACATAGTTTGATTTTCATTTGACAGGTTTTATACACTCTGCATAAGGAACTTTGTAATCATTTCACTCACAAGTCAGAACGGATAAATGCGCTTTCCGCTAGGCGCATTGTTCTTTCTTTCTGCCCTTTTAGCTCCTATGAAACGGGAGGGTTTAATTCAATTTTAGCGTGAACCGATCTACGCACGAAGAGCGGATTATAAAATATGTGCACGAAAACTTGGTGTGATGACCGACGAGAGTGTATGAGCCAGAAAAATAGCCTTCGTTATCGTACAATCTGACGAAAAGTAGGCTAGTTTTAGTGTTTCCATCAAGCTAATAAATACTAGTTTTTTCATATATATATTCACTTTACGCATGCTAACTTATCGGCATTTGAGCTGTAAATTTAGCCGAAAATAATGCAGAAAATTAGCCGAATCATTGGTTAAGCCGCTGAATATTGAAAGCAAATATGGCTGCTGAAATGAAACGAATTCATTAAAGGATATTGAAGTAACTTTCCCAAGTTTTAGAGGATAACCATGTTAAGGTTTACAAGTAATGTAACGTGGCATGCAAGTTTCGATTTTGTGTTGCTGATGCAAATTGGAATAGCCAGGAAATACGAGTGTAAATCTGAATTTTTAGTATTTTTGACGTCTTTTGTCTAGACATAGTTTTTTTTACTATTTTCTAGTACTTAAATTGTTTGAAACATGATGCCGAAACAACGATGGATGTAGAAGCAAGTGGGGGGGGGGGGGGCATACAGCGCCGTTCTGGGTAAGCGTAGGAAAGTGTGGTAAACTGAACATCCTGATCTTTGGGCAAATAATTCGCCTTTGCCGTGTTAATACCTTTAATCAAAAGCACAATTCCTGCGGCATGGTGCGACGAACTATTTGGATTGAACGATTCCATGTATATCCTTCTTTAAGGACCTAACTACAACAGATAAATTTCCGTAGTGATAAACGAATAATTCTACGGCGTTACGTAAACCCTAATTACTCTGAATGAGGAATTCCTTCAATTTGAAAAAAAACTTAAATCCGACAGACATTTTGTATGAGTTCCACATCTCGCTATTAATTTTATCGACCTTCACCTTATATTTCCTTGAAAATAAAATTCGTGCCTGATATTTACTATTTTTTTTATTATTCTTTTTCAGAATAATGTAAGCGCAGAATAAACTTTCTGACATGGCACGCGAAATTTATATAAAAGCACGAGCAGGCAATTCGTGAAAGTCTAATTAAAATATTATCACGTCTCTTCAGACTTTCTTTCGGTTTCACTTTAGGATATTTTTTTTTGAGATTTAAATTTCTATTAGCTAGAGCGCCCTATCATTTATCACTTCTGACTGTAAAGGAACCTTCTATATTAAGACATCTATGTATAAAGAACCATTTTTAGCGCATTAGTGGTTCATATTAAAAAGCGTCTACTACAATTTACTGCAGAGGGGCACACGCTGGGGTTAATATATTAGAAGTGGCTTCTCATTAGTTTTTGTTTTGGAGGGGGAGGGGGAGAGAGAGAAAGAGGCATTTTTCTCCCCTGTTCAATTTCCAGGTGGTACTTTTGCCCCCCATCAAAGCTACCGGTTATTCCGTCCTTCTCCTGCATCCAAGGATAATTTATTGAGCAACTTTTATGCACAATTATTTCCATTTTTACTACGTACATTCTTAGGATAATTATCGAAAAATGAATTATTAAGATTATAATTTAGCAGGTACACGTGATTTTATTTCAGCAATGGGTTGCGAGTTAACATAAGAACTGGCATACTTTAACACTGAATGGTGCAAATTTTAGCCGTATTCTGACGATATTTGGCAGATTAATTTAGGTACAATTACCTCGTGTAACTGCCGTTCTACAGTTACATGCGTACGGGCATACGGGACACATGGCCAAACGGATTACATCAGATCCCACTAACAACAGTGTCCCCCCCCCCCCAAGTCTTACCTCTTTGGCAGCTTTCATTGCTGAACATGCAGCTGTTGCAACGTCATCAAAATTTTGCTTTTTACCAATAGCGCTGGAAATGGAAACCACAACCTTAAATAAAAAAAATATTTTCAGGTAACCGATCTAGTGGGAACAACATACTTCATAGTATATATTTTACTGCATCCAAATGCCTCCTTACACTGCAGTTTTTTTCTAACAATAACCGTACACACTTCAAGTTTAAATATTGTGTGAGTGAAAGAATCTACCAATACTGATATCGGGGCAATACTATCAGTGTAGATTAGGGATCGACCGAATCTACTTTTACCAAATCTGGATCGGATCCAGATAATTTATAAGATTTGGTGACTTGGATCTGGATCCTAACCGAATCTAAGATAAAACCTTTGTTGATTGTTTCAGTCCCTTGCATTTTATACAGACTAAATTTTCTCTTTTCTCTATTTAGTAAACTGAATACAGTTTAACTACTTGAGTACACATTTTCACATCTTGTTCATTGGTTTTTCCCTTATAACATCTGAACAGTTTATGCTAGCCATTTGAAATTGGCACCATTGGAAAGCCAGTTAAAAAAACAAATGGCACATTGGAATGTCGAAATCGGCCAAAAAAATAGTGAAGTTATTGATAAGGACCCGTACTTTCCGCGATATTTTAAAGCAAAATTTTGCGATAATATTTGTTGCGAGAATTCTTAAAATGTGTGGTAGAAGATGGTAATTTTGCGATACAACATGTTGCGAGATTTGCTGAATTTTGCAACCAAAAAAACCCTCACAAAATTGTTAACAGAAAATAGCTTAAAGTAGGCCTCGTAAGTGGTGTAAAATATGAATCAAGTTTTAAAAATTTAAATTCCACTTCAAAACAACTGTCAGTAACGAACCGACGGCTTTATTTTACTGCAAAGTTAACAATATTATTTATTTATTTATTTGGGCGAAAATTTCAAATTTTGCGGGAAAATGCAAACTTTGCGATTGCATCTTTTCATTTTTGGCTTCAGCAAACGGCATACACCTCCCCAATTGAAAAATGGGGTCAAAATTCTTATAAGTAAACAAGTTGCAAATTTTCCGATTTCGCATTAAGTACGGGTCCTTGGTTATTGAAAAATCTAATAGACATTAAAAATTTTGCCGAATCCGAATCCTCAAGATCCGGCTTCAGATCAGGTTCGGATTCAATCGAGCCCTAGTGCAGAAAGAATACGAAACATTGGTAGTAAGGTAATTAGATTCAGATGGTTTTTTAAACTTCAATCTGACTCTCAACACATCGAATTGGTTGTTTAAAAATTTATCTCCCTTGTTGTGACACACTGTGGACTGAAGTTTTAAAGCACACGGTTAAAATAGGCAAAAGGTAGTTTACTCATAAATGTTCATGAAACCAATGATTCATATCCTCAGATAGTCTTCATTACGAAGTGAAGCGTTGGACGTAGCAATGAATAACACCATTGCCATTTTGACCGCGTAAAAAATGTCTTGGGGAAAAAAAACCAATATTGAAATAAACACAAATGCTTGGCATATCCACAGCCTCATTCTACACTAAACACTTGGTAAACTACGTAAAATCAGAGTAAAGTTGCTTACCTGTGCAGCATCGGCAACCATTTTCTGATGATCACCATCATGAAGTCGTGCAGTGGCAGCGTACGAATATAGAATGTTTACTACACTGTAGGCTACATTTGCAGAAGGTGGTGTTTTCTAAGGAGAAACAAGTGTTTATTTTTAGTTTACAAATTTGCAGCCACTCATGTCCTGATAGTAGTTTAAACTTGTACAAAATACACAAAAGCACTTCCTGTGGCATAACGAAAGTCCTTTTTATAACGTAGAATTCTGACAACGTCAGGGAGCAACAGAGGGACTTTAGGGGGGAAAGTGGGAAATAAAGAATTTCGAACGTAAAAAATAACAAATAGAACAAATTTTTTGATAAAATTGGATTAAAATAAGGAATCCCGTGGTGTAATAACAGGGCTGCACTGGCGTCGGCTATTAAGCCACCGACTATTATTTATGGGTAGTGGAGGAAATTTTCAAGTCTGATATTTCGTCTCTCATAATTTATACACTCCTGTACAGGAGTCGAGAGTCTTGTTTCATCAGGTTTGTCTTCCTAAGTCGGGCTAAAGTCTTCTCCTTTAAGTATTTAATTGACTCTAACACTCGTACTTGCTATAAGAGGAATAACTGAATTGAATGGTTTTGTTTAGTCTAATTAACTTTAGGATCATTATTAACAATTGATCTGTTGCCATTTACAACTGTCAGTAACGAACCGACGGCTTTATTTTACTGCAAAGTTAACAATATTATTTATTTATTATTAATGTTTCCTTGTTATTACATAATGTACTGTATTGTTGATTTTGTAAGGTTAGCGGTTGTTTTACAGTATTCTTACTATTTTTAACTTTATCAACTTGTAGGTGGTAAATTTGTATTGACGCTATCATGATTCTTATGTTAGGTACAGTCTTGGGCTAGACCAAAGTGGCCGAATGTACGTGTCACTTTTGTTTGTCAGAACTGAGTCAGAATATCAAAGACATTTACTTCTTTCTTGCTGAAGCATCATGACTAAGGACGTACACTTTCGCGATAATAATAGGCCTGACCTTGCGGTGAGTTTTGTTGTGATGCAGGTACAAATTTGCGTGATTTCGGTGCACTTTTGCGATGATGGATATGGAGGCTGAATTCAATAATGGCATCCCTTTGGCTCATATACTGACAAAATGTACGATAATTTTGGAAATTAAAAAACAAATCAGCCTTTCCTCAGATTGCGTGTCAGAGACAACGGCACCATTTTCAACACGAATCAGCCACAGTGACGTTTACGTTTAACTAATTAGGCAATTAGCTGCACGCACCTTTGCCAAGAAGTTTGCCAAAGTAAAGTTGCACATAATTTAATCTCCTGTTTGAGAATGTATGCATATACAACAGAACAGCATGCACAGATAATGCTAGTTTTATATTTCCGGTATTTTACTTACAGGCATAAGTGTTTTCATTGGCACAATTTCCTTGAGTATTGAAGGAAGGCCTGGGATTTCGTGCATCTTCGAGTGCGTCCCGACTTCCAGCACTAATTGAGGTTTAACCTAAGAAAGAAAAATTTAAAAAATTCAAAATTTAAATAAGACTCAGCAACAAACACAAAAAACACAAAATGGAACAAGGCAAATTATGCACTTGAATTTTCGGCAAATATAATAGTCTTGTAGAAATTATCCTGCAGTCATTCGTTCACCTTCATCAGAAGTCGAAGAAAGCAAAAAAAATAAAACATACGAAGATCACATCCCTGGAACTTTCAGATTTGAAGTCTGTCAGTTCCAGGGATGCGATCTTCATAAATTTTTGCTGTACTTGACTTATGATAAAGGCTTACGAATGACTGCGGGACTGTGATTTCTACAAGACTGTATATATATTTTCACCGAAAATTCAGCTGCACAATCTGCCTTGTTCCATTTTGTGATTTTTGCTTGTGTTGCTAATGTGATGTGTTACTAGCCACTGTACACACCGATTGCCAGTTTTTTTTGATTAAGTAGACTTCGCAGTCAAACAGTTATCAGTTAAAAGTCAACTGTAAGGTCAGTATAAGTAATGTGTGGAACGGAGGAGACAAAATGTGCACCATTCCAAACAGATTGCTACTTTTAATCATAAGACCTTCTGAAAAAGTCCAGAAAATTAGGATATTTTACCCATGTTGGTGAAGCATAACTAGGCTCGATCAAATAAGATTTTATTTTACCAAGTTCGAGACAGACTGGGTTACTGGATTACAGTGGATAGTCCGTGTCTACATCAAGAAGTATTTTTTACACGTTCATTTGGTAAAAGTTTCACCAGGTAGCCTTAAAAACCTATAAACTCACCGGTCTACAATAAGCCATATAATCATGAAAGCACATTGCTTAACCACACAGGTTTCCAATAATAATGAAAATAGGAAACTCTTCACTTGGGTTACGACTTTTGAACAATAAAAGCTGAAAACTTATTCTTTGACCATTACAAACTTGGCCAAATACCTAAAACTAGGCTAAAACCTTTAGAATGGCAGAGTGAAACTTAAAATCTCTTCACTGCAAATAATAATGCAGGGTGGTCAATAAAAATCCTTTATAAAATAACACAACTAAGTTCGCTAAAATTTACTTAGCCAGCTTTGTCCAGCAAATTTTCGATACAACCCAGATATCTTCGTCAGGCTTCGAAGATTTTTCGGCTTTCTACATCAACTACATTGTTGTTTACTTCGTTGTTTACTACGTCGTCTGCTTTGCACACTTTTGCATTCGAATTCGGCCGCGACCGCAGCCTCCCGTATTTATTGGGCTGCATGCGCTGTGCACTCGTCCCCCATTGATGGTTCAACTGCTCGCTGAGTTCTCTTCCTACCAGGTGTGTAACTCTAGGGAAAGCTGGGCCTTGGATGTCCATCAAAAGCTCCCCGTTCTTTTCATGTTGTTGAATAGCAAGTGATTCACGGCAACAGAGGTGGGAATCTCGTGCCGAATTTGAATTGAGAACAGTGTTTGTACCTTTCCAGTCCACCTCAAGCTTCAAAGATTTGCAATGGACTGTGATACCGTTGTCATCCTTTTCATTCCTCACGTTGGCCATATGTTGGGCCATCCTGGTTCGTACACCTTTTCTGGTCTCTTCAATATACACAGCATCGCAGTTTCTGCACGGAATCTTATACACTGCTTCTTTCATATTCTGAACGGCCCACATTTTCTCTTCGTCCTACACTTTCAGTGTCTCACACTTTCCTTCCACTTTGTCCACTTCCTTCTTTCCTGTAAATTCTTTGCTTGAGTCCTTCAACATTCTTAAAATACGTTCTAAACCCTTGTTCTTTTGAAATCTTCTGCATTTTGCTCGCAACTCCTTCTACGTGTGTTAAAGCTACTCTCGGGCCCCTTCTGTCTACTTCTTCCTCTCTTCTGCATTCTTTCTGTTTGTGTTGCTAAAGAACGGGGGGCTTTTAATGAACATCCAAGGCCCAGCTTTCCCTAGAGTTACACACCTGGTAGGAAGAGAACTCGGCGAGCAGTTGAACAATCAATGGGGACTCAGGAGTGCACAGCACATGCAGCCCAATAAATACAGGAGACTGCGGTCACGGCCAAATTAGAATGCAAAAGTGTGCAAAGCAGACGACGTAGTAAACAACGAAGTAAACAACATTGTAGTTATAATAATAATAATAATAATAATAATAATAATAATATCTTTTGCTGGTAAGCAAGGTTAACAGCAGGGCGAAAAGCCACTTATGTCGCACCCAAAAGAGAGAATAAAATTAAGTAAAAACTGTTTAATAAGAAAATGGTCAGTGGTAATTTGCGAACGATCCTTCAGAAAGGCACTGACCGAGGTGGCAGATACAGCACACTCTGGAAGCGAGTTCCAGATCTTGACTACACGGAGAGCAAAAAAATGCCTCCGGCATCTGTTCGTGATTCGGAGACCTGCAATTTATATGAGTGTCCCCTTGTCTCAGTAGCTGAAGAAAAATCTAAAAAGGGAAGGTCGATTGGCAACTCTCCCCGTACAATTCGAAAAGTCAGCGCAAGGTCGGCCCAAATCCGACGTAACTCGAGTGGATGAAATCCCAATCTAGATAGACGATCAGCAGGAGGGTGATCTCTAAGGTTAGCTACACGTTTTGTGAACTGACATTGAACAGCCTCCAGGCAGTCAATGTCGTGTAGGAGATACGGTGACCTACAGGGCTTGCGTATTCGAGCAGAGAACGAACATAAACCTTAAACGTTGATGTAGTTGATGTAGAAAGCCGAAAAATCCTCGAAGCCTGACAAAGATATCCGGGTGGTATCGAAAATTTGCAGAACTAAGTGTGAGTTTGTGTTGTGAATTTTAACGAACTTACTTGTGTTATTTTATAACGGATCGATCTTTTCACAGTATGAACTGCAACAATGTTTTTCGAGAAATGTAGACGATGAAGTCTTTTTTTTTTTTTTTTAATTGATATTTTCATGTTCTGACAAGTCAGATATGTTAAGAAAACTTCAAATTTTGTTGACATGACGTTGATTTTAATTCGATGAAGTACATGTATGCTCAAATTGAGCTCCCTTTAACTCAATGCATTTTGCTTAACTACACCCAATTATTCTTTGAAAGCTCAATGCGCACAAAACGGTTACTCACGATGGGTGCAGTGGTTTCTCATAATGTTTCTACGGTTTAATATCCGTTCCCAAAAATCGAAAGTTTTGCCATCCAAATAAACATAACACTCGACTGACCAAAACATATTCTCCAAATTAAAAACGTCGTTGTCCCATTAGCTGGAGATGATGCGAACAAACACTTAAACGTTTATCTGTTTCTGAAACTTCCTCGAGCATTTGAATTTTGTACGGGAAAAGGTTTAAGTTCTTCATTAGCATTGGTAGCAATGTTGAGCTAGAGATCGCAGGTCTTCATGATGTTTTTGGACTTCTTCTCACACTTTCTCCCTGGATATGATCTACACTGGATGGCCTGAATATTCTGTACTTTGCTACAAAACAATTTTTTTCCTTCAATTTATTTACCATCCGCATTATTGCAGTTTGTATTGGAACGTGGACGTTTGGAAATTGCTTACGAAACTTACGCTGCACCTGTGTTGCAATTGCAAATTGCGTTGTTGTAAAAGTTGCAGCACTGAAAACGTGATATTGAATTGGAAACTGAACTGCCATCTTTGATATCACTACTGCAAACACACAATTTTAAGTTTTCTTAACACATCTGACTCATTAGAACATGAAAATATCAATTAATAAAATACTTACGATTTTTCTTTATCGTCTACATTTTTATTGACCACCCTGTACGTTCAGTTCATTATTTTATTTCCTAAATGACACCCAGTGCTGGCCGAGTATGCAGTATTCCATTTACCTCTGGCTACCTATAAGGCATCGTATGATTGATTCCTATTACTCATAACATGCAGTTCCAGACAGCTTTGAAAGTAATTACCCCGTAACACGATAATCTAGCACAAGTAAAAAAAAAAAATACACTAAATTGTTTATTCAACGAACAACGAGGTTTTATTAACTTGTCAAGAACTGAACATAAAAATGATAAAATAAATAATGGAAGGCGGTGGCGTACGAAGCCATGTTAAAATAAGACAAAACGTAAAGGTGATTTAAAAAGATCGACCGACTAATTGGGCCACGACACCAGCATAAAAAATGGAACATTATCAAAACATAGGACAAGCCGGAAAATAAGGGGATATAGCAGACACGGGATATACAAGCAACAGAATGAGAAACAACGTGCCACAAGATGGGACTGTGCCAGGAAAACGACAGAACGGAACAGTAAAGGGTGAATGCACGAACAAGATATTAGATAACGACAAACGTGACAATGTCTTATTTAATGCAATTTGAGCAAATATACCAGATATAACCAGTTTTAACTAATCATAACCAGTTTCAACTAATCAAGAGATAACAAGTCACAAAATATATATACTGCAGTAGATAAAAAGAGTTTTTCTGAAAGACAATAAGGAACTGCTTGCTCTGATAGCTCCTGGTGACTAAGTCACTCCACATCCTTGACTCAAAATGGACGACTCGACTAGCTGAATGTGAAGGAAGTCCACGTGTAGTTGTTGGAGCGTCTCGTAAAGTGAGAATGAATAATATTGTTGCATTTTCAGATGGATGAAACCACATCTTTTAACACGTTTGTATAAAATGCTCATTCTCACAAAAGGAATACAAATATTCGTATTCGCGAATTTTCGATAGCCCTTAAAAAGTGTTGTAATACATGTTTTTAAAATACCTGGTTAAACCTGAGGTCTAAAAAAACATATTGTGCACTTCATGGAATTTTATACGGGGGTACCATGCAAATATATATTTAAAAATAATATTGGAATCTACTCAATGCCCTAAATGTTCATTCCGTGCCTGAAAAGTTACAAAGAACGACGCTCCAAATTATCCTAAGAAGAAGACGCAAACATATCTGTATATAGAACAGTCCCCGAGTTATTTGCTTTTCAGAAAAGGAACAGTGTCGCAGTGATTGCCCGCTTTATAACTTTTTCACCCTGTTACAATGAACCAAATTATTTCGGCATCAGAAACATTTCGATGTTCCACATCAATGTGTTAATGTGCTGAATGTACGTATGTGCAATAAATGTACTTTAAGCATAATCCAAAAACCTGAGACCCCAACTAAATAATTAAGTTTATGATATACCTTCTGCTGCCACCATGGTTCCCAAGGCGGTACCAACTCCTCTAATTGATGTTCATTTTTCAAACGTTCAAATTCCTTCTTTTCTTCATCGGTTAGCCTTGACCACAGTTGATCAGTATCAATATCATCTGCTTCTATAAGTGACAAAGAAAGCAAAAATGTATTAAGACCAACCCACAAAATCAACACAAAATCCAATTGAATTAATAGCAACAACAAGCCAAGAAGACCCAAAAGTTATGGTGTATTGTGTGTGTATTTGTATATTACCTTAGGGTAATTCTTGAAGTATCAATGAAAACATGTGATGAGCATGCTTTGTGGGTCCTTCCACTTACTGTATTTTTAAGGCTGCACCGATACCGATACCCGTAGGTTGAAGATATTCGCGGTATCGATATCGGCAACTTTCACAGAAATACCGATATCTCTTGAATCGTTCAAGATTACGACATGCGGTTCACAGAGTTTTGCTCCGAAAATCACCGAGTATCTTCCTAGCTAGGTTTTAACTGTGGGTTACTATTTAAAACTTTTTTATTTTAGTAATTATTGGACTTTTACAGACAACTACACCGTTGATGAAAAATTGAGCCTTATTGAGGATACAATTTTGGAAATCGGCATCGGTACCGGGAAAATTTTTAAAACCAGATCGGTATCGGATCGGTAAACTTGGTATAGGTGCAGCCTTACTGTATTTCTCTAAATACATGGTTGCATCGTGTTTATTGTCACATTGGTAAAAACACAGAAATACTAGAGAATTTGTTGGAAAGCCAGAATTTTCCATCAACAGGCTAACACTTTTTAAAATTTATGACTGTTGCATCACTTCCAGTAGGATAGAAGTCTTGTTTTTCTCTCGATGCTTTGCTATGCAGAATAAACTCCCCGATAGAAATATTGATGGCGGCATAGCAGCACCATTTTATTTCCGCCAATTTTAACAAGAGGTGTACCTACATTTTTTTTTCGTGAAAAAGCAGCTTACGTGGTTCCATTTCCGTGTTATGTCCGGTCATCTCATGATGACAGGCTATTACACTTTGGGGATTACTGTTTTTCAGGTCTGTCAAATGCTGTTTTCTGCGTGCTTCAGCAAATTTTGTGTGGCATGAAAGTATAAAAGTGTGTGTAAAGTGTGTGGGATTCTGCAGACAGTCTCGTAGAGCAGTAGCCCATCTCGTATCGGAGGATTTTTGCTGATGGTGGGTGTTTAATGTATTGGAGGAAAAGATACGTATTAGATTACAAAATTAGTTTGATCTGATCAGAAATTGGCCCCTTTGTTGGCAAGGAAAACTTCTACGTATTATTGGCCATCAGTTTGATGATTTTCTAATTATTACGTTGACATTTTGGCATTTAAATTTTTAACATCAATTTGAAAGAGTTTTATTTAAAAACAATGGTAGTAATATTGTCTTGGTCATGTCATGCACACCTTTAACGGTCTCAGACAGGTGGTGATATCTACGAACAGATTCTCGCACCATGTTAGTTGTACCCGACAAAGTATTATGGGCGACGTTGCAGAAACTCGCTTCCCTAAATAACTTTCTCCCGCATCTTAAAAATCACGACATAAACTAGTGTTCCATGTCACTTCTTGTTGTGGTAATTTGAAGCAACGAAACATTTTTTTCAATTCGGATTGTGTTCAGAATACTTGTTAATCATTTGTGTATATTCAAAACACACAAACCAGCTCGACAACACAGACAGTCTATTTGTGTCGTCACTGATCCTATCGGCTAGTGGTTTTGGTAACATATTGGTTTTTGCTAAGGCTGTACCGTTCAGCAGTTTTGCTTCCAATCCGATCTTGTTCCAATCAGTGGAGAAATATCAATCTTGCCAATCACTTATCGATCGATCATTCTAATCCCATCAAATAAAAAACCTACCGATCATAAACAAAAATTGACTTCAATTTCTATACAATGCATACACTTAGGCCCATATGTTTCTTAGTGGAATGGCTTGCTGGACGCAAAGCTGCATGAGTTTCACTGGTAGTCGAAAATGAAGTTTGACAAATCAGTTTTCATTGAACTTTTATTTATGTGACATGAAACTTAGAGGGCAGAACCAGCAAAACGAATGGTAACATTGCAGTGTTTGTGCAATTCAATTTGAAAGACACCGTTGTGCACATGCATATGAGGGCTTTGCTCAACTGACACTTATCGCTCGCGCGATCCAGGCAGGAAGTATGGCGTCCAATGATGGCTTTAAGCGATCGAAATTTGTTTTTCACGTCGCGATTATGAAAAATTATTAACTGCTAACAAATTTCAATTAGAAGGTAATCGAAATGCTGAACAAAGCTGCTAATTCTTAACATCAATTATTACGAACACGACGTAGAAAATAAAATAGGATAGCATCTGTGTGACACCTTTGAGGTTGGTTTGATAGGATCGATTCCTGGTAAAATATGATCGTTTTGCTGAACGATCCGATCACGCTCTGATCGGCAAAGATAAGATCGGCATGATTGGATCAGTACAGCTTTAGTTCAAAAAATCGTTATCACTCATAAATACCACTTCCTGACACAGTGAATTTTTCGTTGGAAGTTTTGAAATTTTTTGTTCAGAACAAAATGACAAAGGCCATTACTGAAGCAACTATTTTCTGAAAAGGTAGAAAAATAAACATTGTCCTTGTAAGTTGTAAAGTTTGCCAAGGTAACTCCATTTTAGTATTGGTATCTGTGAAGACAACCGTATCGCATCGGTATCGGATTGGTGAAAGGGTTAATATCGGCCAAGACACAGTAAATACAAAGGCCACCTAAGAAACAAACAAGCAAACTCTACTTACCTAAATCAATGTCCGCAAATCTTTCTTCTAATGTAGGCGATTCCCATTCTATAAAGAACCAAAACTGCGGTTAGCGGAAAGTTTTGTAACACTAGAAGTTAGTACAATAAAATTTAATAAATTGGGGCAAGGGATGTTTAGATAATCGAACTGTTTAGATAACTGACTTTACTTGCAAACACAAAGAAATCCCACTTTTATTTGAGGAGAATTTAGTATTCTTAAGTACTGTGCTTTAAGCTACGATATCGCAGTCCACTGCAAATCCACAAATCATGAATCAAACTGGATGAGAACGTTTACTTTTCTCAGGTCGAACTTACTCGTGATCCCCACCTCATATGTTTAGAATCTCTAGCAATCCAGCAACATGAAAAGAAGGGAGTACCTCTAATGAACATTCAGGGCCCTGCGTACTCCAAAGTTACTCAACTGGACGGCAGAGACCTCAGCGAACGGTTTGACCTATCAATGGCGACTTGGTAGTGGGAATTGCGTGCAGCCCTGTCAATACGGGAGGCTATGAGGGTGGCCAAGTTTGAATGTTTAAGTGGCCAGAAAGAAAGATTAAAAGTACTTAAAAGTCTGAAAATCCTCCCTGAAGACGCCATCTGAGTGATGTCGAAAGTTTGACTTTGTGGTGTTCTTGAAGTGAATTTATGCACTTTTGATGTTACTTTTATATAGACGTAATAATGTTAAAATTAAATTTTGAATCAGTCAAATCATAATTTTGGCCTTTTTTTGCGGTTCCGCCCACTACCGTACAATGTTAAATTTGAAGACTGTTGAGTGTTGAGGCACCTTAAGACATGAAGAAGACTAGAGCGATGAGAGGTAACCATACCATCGTCAGAGTCCTCCAAATCATTTGCTTGTTGCTCAGCTGACTTTTTCAAAATATGCATTGTTTTCCGCTTCAATTCGTCACTGAAACATATATTAAAAAAACAAATGACCTGTAAATATAACTGTTGTAGTTTACGTAGTGTGAGACCAGCCCAAGCGGTAGCCAAGGTAGCATTACCAGTCTCATAAAATTATTGGATATCAAACTACCACATCACTAGTTCAGAAATACGCACAACCACAAGGAATAAGTATTACGCTCAATCTTGCAAATTTTCGGTGGACATTTGTTGTCACCTTCTACAGGTCAAAGTCAAAGAGTCTTAGCTTTGCTAGGCAGCGAATCCTTTTGTGTTGCGTGTAATTCTAAGTGTATATGACTGTGATTATTACAAAAGTAACAGAACCAAAGAAATTGGCATTTACGACTACCGTATTAGCCTGAGTGTAAGATAGACTGCAATTTTGGCTCACAAATAATGAAAACAATAGCCACGATTATGAGACGGATGGCCTAAATTTCTGTTTTCCACAACACTCCATACTCATAATGTACAAGTCCACACTTCACAAATTACACACACTTTCAACATGTACACACTCACTCATCTATCTGCTAATTTTCGACAACTAAGCTGTCTTCTTCAGGCACAACAAGGGGTTGTTTTAAACTTGGTTACATGCATCTGCAGTCTGCATTCCTGTTTCAACTTTGGTGCGAGCGAGCATGGCCTCTGGCATTCTGCTGGGTGGTCCTTCAAGCCCTCATTCACCAATCTTCCACTCTCTCTGTGCAGCATTGAGTCTAGCTCACAACTGACCACGGCTCGATACTGCAGAGAGTGGAAGATTGGTGAATGAGGGCTTGAAGGACGACCCAGCAAATACCAGAAGAACGCTTAAACAAAACTTGGAATGAGAATGCAGACGATGTAGTAAGTAGTAACCAGAGTTTAAAACAACCTCTTGTTGTGCCCAACGAAGAAGCACCAGGTCAGTTGTAGAAAATTAGCACATACGTGAGTGTCTAGGTTTTGAAAGTGTGCATAATTTATGTAGGGATAGTCTGATATTGATATCGGTATAATCTGTATTTTTGCCGTATCGGTATCGGACCACTATAAGGCTTCCGATACAGATATTCGTTATGCCAAGAAACACAACTGTTTTCCCTGAAAAACTGACACAAAACACGGCAAAAGCAATAACTAAGTGAGAAATCAAAAGCCATTTGCTCAGTTTGTAACGAAAATGTAACACGTGACAGTTCTGATGCCCCTAAGTTTTACAACGGCCAACTTAAAATCTAACTGAGAGATGAATGTACTGAAGCCACGAGTAGGAATAAGAGTAAAAATGCTGTTATTGCTGCGCAGAATTTTTTGGATAATCTCAACAATGGAACCCATGCAAAACCAGAAACTGAAGTTGCATTTGCATGGAATTCAAACTTTTGGCCATGATATATTATTATTATTATCGGATCGGTTTACCCTTCATCGGTATAGTATCGTATCGGCAAAAAGTCGTATCAGCCGATCCCTAAATTTATGATGTGCAGACATGTAAATTATGAGTGAATTTCAAAGTAAATCCAGTAATGGTTTTTGTAATATAATATGCATGAAAAAAAAAGTACTCGGACATCCCACTACCTTCTTCAGGCAAATGTACATTTTTTGCCTGAAGAAAGTAGTTGGATGTTTGTGTAAATAACTAAATACGCAAATATTTTCTACACACATACATATTACCAAAAATATACAAGACCACCTAGTGTTGTTTCTTGTTTCATGGTTCTATTTTCACAACAAAGATATTGTTAGCTGGTGTTACTGGACCTCACCACTTTCTACGGTATTAACACGGCTTTTACCATGGCACTATTGTTGCTTTTTACCGTTTTCTGCAACTGAAACACCAATGTAAATGTAAAAATAGATGCTATAGGCACTGAATAGACTTTTTTGGACAAGTTGTTTGCAGAACCTAGGAGGTCAAATTGAGATTACCACCACAAAACTTCATAAACACCTAAGCTCACACCCTACTTCGTAGTTTCTTCTACAACCACAGAGTGCACCAAGCCTGAATGTCTGCTAAGTCAGGCTTGATCACATTTCTCTGTTTAGTGTCACGTCACTTCCCACCCGAATAAGTCGTTGACTTTTGGTAGTCTAGTCGTTTTATGTTACGTGATGTTATTTTAAACATGACTTTCACATAAAAATAAGCTATGGGATATGGCGGCGCAACTCTTACATTTAATAGCTGGTGTAATAACAAATAGACACATGGCAGAGGACTTGATAATTGATTGTTGAAAACAGATTGTTACGCACAATTTCAGAATCAAAATACTGTACCAGTATTCTTGCAAATTTTCAACAGACCGACGACGTCTGTCTTCATCAGGCCTAACCTACACAACTTAAACTTTTGTCAACTACATCGCCACCGTGGAATTCAGCGTTCGAAATCTGCGCACGTGCATGGCGTGGCGTGGCCTCCTATATTTTTCGTGCTGGTTCATCCACTGCTTCATGAGTCGCCTGGAAAACTCGTCTCTAAGGAGGAAACGAATTCCCGGATTGGATGGGCCTTGAGTGTTCATCAAAACGGCGTCATTTTTAACATGTTGCTGAATCGCCAGGGATTCCAGTCCCCTCAAGTGCCTATCATGTGGGACATTTGATTTTAGAAGTGTAGTAGTTCTTCCCCAGCCAATATCATGCTTTGTCACCATGTGATGGGTGCAATGCTGTTTATATAGGTGAGACTAGGAAGGGCGTCCGAACGAGGGTAGGACAGCATATGGATGACACAAGGAATGAAGTGTATAGCAACAGTATCGCTACCCATCACATGATGACAAAGCATGATATTGGCTGGGGAAGAACTACTACACTTCTAAAATCAAATGTCCCACATGATAGGCACTTGAGGGGACTGGAATCCCTGGCGATTCAGCAACATGTTAAAAATGACGCCGTTTTGATGAACACTCAAGGCCCATCCAATCCGGGAATTCGTTTCCTCCTTAGAGACGAGTTTTCCAGGCGACTCATGAAGCAGTGGATGAACCAGCACGAAAAATATAGGAGGCCACGCCACGCCATGCACGTGCGCAGATTTCGAACGCTGAATTCCACGGTGGCGATGTAGTTGACAAAAGTTTAAGTTGTGTAGGTTAGGCCTGATGAAGACAGACGTCGTCGGTCTGTTGAAAATTTGCAAGAATACTGGTACAGTATTTTGATTCTGAAATTGTGCGTAACAATCTGTTTTCAACAATCAATTATCAAGAATGACGAACTTTCAGAGTAGAAGCCGTTATGGAATTTTCAATGGCAGAGGACAAGCAGCCATATCGGTAATGGTGGTAAGGCAGTAACATGATGGTGGACTGTTTTACCAGTTCAAATCCAGGTCAAGTCATTTGAATGATATGCAAGTACGTAAAGGTAGCTTGTGCTACGTTATTTCTAGTATATGATTTTCGCTGATGGCTTGTCTCCAATTTACCTTTCTAACGTCACCTGTATCTCAGTGGAAGTTAAGTATTGTATAATAGTTCTAATTAATATGATCACAGGTCATTTTTCATTGGTCTACTATGCCCAAGACTCAGTATATAAATTAGCGTAAATCATATGTAATTAATGACTTTGGTATAACTTATCTCATAACCGAATTGTCTGAAAGTATATCAAACCCATAATTGTTGATATTGTGGCTTTGATGATTAATTCAGGCCTTTGAGATTATTGGATTGTTTTGGCTATCCTGAAGCTTGTGAAGTAATTCATAAAATATACCTTGTGAACTTTAAACTTGAATTTACTGAATCCGTAGTCTGCATGATTATTTAGTTTTAAGTTAATTACGTTCCCAATTGATTCGCCTGGACTACCGGCCAAACAAGGAGATGTCAGTAGCACTTGACAACACGATTCGAGTGATGTCCTGACCATCTTCGATTTGAACAGGAGAATACCACTTTCTTCCATTACTTCCACTCAGCGTCGGCGCCTTCACATTTACGACACATTTATTGCAAGTAAAGACGACGATATGGGGCAGCAATCTATGCAGATGTTACAGAGCTACGGATCACACAAAATGATTTCTACGTTGTTTACATTACTACTTCCTACCCGTTATCATATTGCTTCAGTTCTGTCATCACACAATCTCTGTAAAATTCCTCGGAACATGCTGCATGTGCTGGGTTTTTGTAGCATTCTGATGAACAGTATCGAACAGTGCATCTTGGGCAAGTGTAGTTGGAGTTCTTACTGCAGCTATAAAAGAAAATATGAAAATATGAGCCTAAATTGAAATGGCAACATTTCTTTATGATTACGAGAACAGACCAATGCTTGTTTGAGGCACACGCTCTAGAAGTGTTCCATTCAGCAACAAGCCCATTTTTTGTTTGTTTGCTGCAGTCAATATAGATCATCATTTAATACCTATGGGTACCAAGATTATCGCTCGCAGGAAGGTAACCAGGACTTTGTTTTTTGTTATCTTATCCTGCTATTTATAATTACTTAACCTGTTACCACTACTACTGCCATTACAGAAATGACAGACATGAAATTTTATTAAACGCTGCGAAAAAGAAACAATGTTGCAGGAAATATTCATAATCAAATTAGTTTGCACGAAGTGCAGCCTTTTCTGTGTCAATGATTACTGGAATTGATATACTGATCGTTACACTACAAAGTTACACTACAAATTGAGTAAGGGCCAGCCCATTTTGGACTTCACATTTAATTTTTTTAGTGGCCGTGTTTGCTCCATTTAGGCAGGGTGAATGGTGTAGTCTTCATTCCACTATAAAAGAATTACTTAGGGAAGCAGCACGAAGTACAAATGGTCTTTTGTACGGAAGAAGGATGTGGATTATCCGCTGGCCAACTTCGGCAAGCAACAAACTCGGGGCCAAGGTGGCCAGAAACAAGTGGCAGGCACATTCTGGTCAAAGACAAATCTATTGTGAAAC
Source organism: Lithobius niger (assembly GCA_023313725.1). Taxonomy (NCBI): domain Eukaryota; kingdom Metazoa; phylum Arthropoda; class Chilopoda; order Lithobiomorpha; family Lithobiidae; genus Lithobius; species Lithobius niger. Next base: position 72,157 of record JAHWFP010256500.1, read on the forward strand.
GGTAAGACGCATCCGGCGCGAGACAAATTTAGTAAGCCTAGCCTAAAATTAAATCAGTAATCCTGTTATAGTGGAGTAGTATGGCTCCCGTTTGCCAAACAGCTTATCTACGTAGCTTACGTTTAAGGTTGTTCGTATTCCCTTCCCAATGATACAAAGGAGAGCACACAGTTACGGGACACCCACATGCAAAACCTCTCAAAAACATGTAATTACTACGTAAAATGTTATGCTCTTTTATCTGCAAGGGACTGTAACATGCGGAAAGAGGTTTAAGTCCCGTTTCATGCAAAGGTATGTCCTACAATGTTGAAGGTGCGGTCGGCTGGAATCAGCACTGACTCCGGCATACATGAACGGCAGACGTACGTAGGCAACGCAAAGGTTTGGTGGCAGGTTGCGGCGAATGTTATATGCAAATTTTGAGACAAAAATGTAAATGTGGAGGGGGGGGGGAATTAGCTTTTACGACGACCAGGGTTGGAAAAATCATGATTTTTTTTTAAAAATAAAAAAAAATCGGATTTTTTAAATTTAAATTGGATTTTGCACAACAAAATTTTGTTACAACAAAATTACACAAGTTATTTTGTATACAACATTTGAACAGTGAATTGGAGGGGTAAAAATCATTAAAAAACTAAATTTAATTCAAAACCTTGATTAATCAAAGTTGGCTGACAGTTACGTTTTCATTATTTAGGCTCTTATTCTCAATAATTAGAAAAAACTCGCACAATATAGGAGAAGGTAAGCATAAAACGACATTTTGCTTATGCCAACCAAGCCTTATGTCTGTATTTTAGGTATAATAACCGTACAAAGCTGAAATTTATCTGTCTTGCAATAGGCTAATAACTACTATCTTCTGGGTTGGTTACTGTATTTTCATTTAGGCATCTCATCAGAAAAAGCTAGGGAGGCCTTTTTTTACGGCCTGTTACAGACATTATTTAACCCACTCTACTTTCTTTAGTCAACCAGACCCACAATGACTTTCCTACGCTATCTGCACAGTTTCACTTTAGTTCCTGAATTGGGAAATCCCTGTACAGGCTAAGAGACTAGATAAACAAAAAAGAAACATTAATTTTCTTATCGTCTCTTAATGCTTGCTAAATGGTTAGGCGAATACCCCAACACAGAAAATGAACCTATGTTAGATTTTGCTCTTGTGCACTCCAGCAACATTGCAGTCATTTTGCGATACAGTGAAGTATTGTTCAATAAACAATGTTGAGATAATGTACTAAAATAGGCAAAATGATTTAAATCAATGATTTAAAAAAAAAATTCAAGTGATTTAAATCATGATTTAAATCAAACAACCCTGATGACGATATTGGTGTATTTGAAGGCAAAACCAAATTTCGCTACATTGCTTATTTGCCATCTCTTCTATTCTCTCATAACCCC
>JAHWFP010256500.1:73672-86670 GCA_023313725.1 Lithobius niger
CCCCCCCCCCCCCAATGCTACGGGAAATATTGAGAAAAAATATTATGTGCGCCAACCCTCTCCACTGTCGGTCGCGACACGCCATTTGGTGAATTAAAATCAACTGTTGGCGACTTGGAATTTAGCCCTAATCGCCAAAATGGCGACTGGCAATAGAAGATTGAGCTCAAACAGCGATGTCTCGGGAACCGTATTAACCTAGAGACGAACAGTTTGCGGCGTTTTGCTCAGGTTTACAAGGGATGTACAACAGCTTTCTCCAACAGTAATGGGGTAAAAGAAAATTTAACAACTCTACAAATGCATATATTAGAAAAACCATGCATTGTGCAAGATGTTTTTGGTATGTGGCGAGTACTTTTGAAGGTCTACTGGCCAAGTGGAATGACATTCGAGAGGGTTGATGTGTGCGACATTTTTTTTATAAGCTAAAATTCGGATTCTTCTGCTTTAATTATTGTGGTCTAACTGATGCAGCATACACTTTCATCCCCCCCTCCAATAAAGTAATTTTCCTTTTCCCACACTGGAAGAACCCTTACACAAGCGACAACAAATAGGGTTGGAGCACCCGTCGTGCCAGTTTTAGTTATTTGGAAAAAAAAGTAGGATCGAAGCAATTTCCTTCCCCGCCCCCTAAAAACCTTGTTTTGTCATCATTTCCTTAGTTGGAAAAAAATAAAGTACGAGGGGAACAATTCCCTTTCCTGCCTTTGCCCCCGAATTTGTCATCAGTTTTCTTATTTTGAAAAAAAAGTAGGAAGGCGAAATTCCCTCTCCACTTCCCCAACCACCACCAATTAAAAAAAAAAAAAAATTGGTGGTATACTTCCTTGCTTGGAAAAAAAAAGTAAGAACAAACTACCAAAAACACTGCAGTTCTTCCTTTGACTGCTACGTTATCTTAGTCTGTTATAACTTCATTGTTATAGTTAGACTTCATTGTAACTAGCAACTTGCTTGCGAGTTGTGCTATTTTGCTCGCGTCGTGTAAACTTTATAAAATGGAAGCCACCGGAAGTACACGCCTGGTCTAACTTTCGCATGAAGAGTGGCGACTCCATCTCTCCAGCTCCATGGTGTCATGTCCGCCATTACTCCTCAGGTAAAGCACCACCAGGGAAGATTAATCACTAGTAACTTAACTTAACCTAACTTAATTGATCCACTCGTTAAGATCAGCAACAACACGACAAAAGCACAGAAAGCAACGCCAAAGGAGCTACACCAACACCACCAGAATCTAACATGACTAACGCGCGACGCTTTATAAGCATTGCAAACACAGCCAGAATCAAACGAATTCACACATTTTATTAACAAAATAAATCTCCCTTCCCCCCACCCCCCCAAAAAAAAGAGACAGGCAAGAATAAACACGAAGTGTTGTAGATAACGAACAAATTGACATATACAGATTATAATGGGTTTCGTACACCATCTTCAACATTCCCAAAGGGTAATCCAGATAGGCTGGCAAGTACACTCAGTACGGAAACGTGACGAAATAAAAAAGCCCACCTGTTAATTCCTTAAAAGAAGTTGAGTGGAAAAGCGTACATAGACTTAAAGGGGGATTGCTACCAAATGAGAAGCTACAGCAAAGGGCTAGATATCCTTACTTTCAACAGGTGACGAACACACAAATAAATTTCTTTATACACAACAAACAAGCCACGTGCCTCCTTAATTACTGAGTGCAAAGTTGGAAGCAACTTAAGCCTAACGACATCACGGGCGCTTTTTTTCTATACATCGAACGGTTTAAAAAACAGGTTTTGAACCGTTAGACGGGCGCCATCTAGTGACAGTGATATCATTAACCTAGACCTCTTGCTCCCTGGTGCACGTGGAAGCACCAACTTTATATTCAATAATTAAGGAAACACATGGCTAGTTTGTTGTAGCCTATAAAAGGAAATTTCTTTGCACATTCCTTCGCTTGTTGAGATAAAGTGGTACATAGATAGAACCTAGGGTAGACGGTAGACTGCGCCAGATGCTGCAACCTGTCGTTCGGTGAATAGGGTAGTGAACCTTAACTACCCCTACGCCATGTTACTACCACTACTCAAAACTCAGACCACTATTAACATGCTTGCAAGTAATGAAGAGTGCATGTCGATTTGACAAGTAACAGGATCCGTGCACTCCCAGTGACACAAGATAAACCAGTCTCACATTTACCACTTTACTCTTAGCGACATATTGAAAGCAAAGACACAAATCGTAAGACATTTTCAACACCAACACCAGAACTCATGACGAACATTGTCTCGTAAGAAAACTCATAAGATTATTACGCACAATTCACATTTAACTTCTTCGTTTTGAGTCGACGCGCGTTTCTGCCTGGACGCAGCCATTTTGTTTGATTGTTAGCGCCCTCGAATCTCGATCGGCGGCCGCAATAAATAACAAATACAAGTCTAAGGCCAACTTGGATTGCAGCTGGATGAATTGCTTCATTGGCGGGCTACTCTGAGTGAAACCTTCCCTAGTGAGTTTCTATCTCATTCGGTCTTAAAGCCAACTGCTGCAAAGCATTGAGCTGCAAAGGCGTGCAAAGGGGAAAGAACGGAGAAAAGAACCACTGAGTTAATAATTATATAGGACGGCTAGAGTCCGCAGTGGCGTAGTTGCTGCGTGGAAATTTGAGCGACCCGCGGGAGTCCATTACCGAGGCAACGACTATTCAGATAGCACTGAACAAAACGAACGAAACTCACCACTGTTGGTGACAGTTCAGCTCATTCCCTACTACAGTCGTGTTGATATGGCTTGCTTACGTCAAACATCGTCAGCGATGAATCTGTTTCCGGTACCTAGCGCATGCTGAAAAGCTCCACTACTGGCAAACACCCGCAACCACCTTCCCGAGGTGGTTTGCAATTTTGCATAGTTCGCGTCTGGTTACTTCTATTAGCGAAGCCTGGTTCAACAATTAGCCACGTCTGGTCACGTCAAAGGTATGACGTAACGAGTGCTCTGTTCAGTTCGTTGATTTTGCTGCGCTGTGATTACCGTTTCGGAAGGTACTAAACGGCTGACACAACGTTACTGCGCACGCGTGACGTCAAGTTTGGAGCCAAACTGTCTCTAACAGTGGTGAGTTCTGTTCGCTCTGCAAAAATGGGATTGAAGAAACGTTAGCATGTGACGAATGCTCCTACAATAAACTAAGCCATGTCAATTTGGCTAATCAAACGGCTAATTGGCGATGGTAAATTTGAAAATTATCAATGTGAAAATTTATAGATAACAAATTCCTCCAGAAAAAAGGTACAGATGAAGATAAGACGGTGTAATCTTTTGTACGTTCACAATCCTATGGAAGTTGTGATATCCACCCAAAACCAAAATTGGTAGTAAAACCCGCCAAGTTTCCAAAAACGATCGGCCTTTGAAGGTAGTGATATCATTCCACCAGGGAAAGGCCGCCAAGGTTAATCCTATTAGCCAAGTTAATCGCACCGAATAATACTTTGGACGTTAAATGAAAACTTTAAGATTGCTACCGCTAGTAGTAATCTTCTAGTTTTCATTTAACTTTCGAACTATTAGTATGTGCGATTAACTTGGCTAATAGGATTAACCTTGGCGACCTTTCCATGGTGGAATTATATCACTACCTTTAAAGGCCGATCGTTTTTGGAAACTTGGCAGGTTTTTCTACTAATTTTGGTTTTGGGTGGATAATAACTATACTTCGTTACACTTGGTTTAACTGCCCGGAAAGGCAGAATAAATCAGAGGGAAATACTTTCATGAGTAAATTAATTCTCTTAACTTCGTTTTACTGATTTAGGTTTATCGATTTATAGATTTACAACGTTACCAGACTTTAAATGAAGAAAATTAAAGGTACATTCTGCCAGCCTTATAACAGCCACGGGCATATATCCAGCCGCGCACGTTACCATCGCACCGTTTCGGGAGACTCGGCATAGTGATTCAAGGTCAACTGTGATAGTCGCTGCATTCCACGCCGCGAGGAACGCAGCTACTATCTCAGTTGGTCTGGGCGTAGTAGACAAAACAGCATGAACATAAAAATTGTGTCGTCGCAAATTGGAAAGTTTTTCTTATTTTAACATTACACTTTATAATTTTTTATGCTAGTATCTTATAATTTTTCTTCGGCGATCTATTGGCATAAATAATTTACATTTTTACCGCATTAGTTTTTTAGATTTTTGATCTCATGGTAATTATTAGCAAACGATAAAAAATTAGTGCATGCACACACAGATAAAACGTCATGGTTATTGCAAGCCTGGAAAGGACCATATAATTGCAGGATGCTATTAAAGGTACATTCCGCCTGCCTTATAACAGCCACGTGCAAATCGCCCACCGCGTATGTTACCATCGCACTGTTTCGCAAGACTCTGAGATGTAATACAAGGTCAACTGAGATAGTAGCTGCGTTCCTCGCCTCAAGGAATGCATGTACTATCTCAGTTGGTGTTGGGCGTAGTCGACGAAATAGCATGAACACAAAAATTGTGTAGTCGCAAACCGGCATACAATTTTTAACATCACAGTTTATAATTTTTTAGGCCAGTATCTTATAATTTTTCTTCGGCGATCTATTAGCATTATTAATTTTAATTTTTACCGCATTAATCTTTTAGATTTTTGATCTCATGGTTATTATTAGCAATCAATTAAAAATTATTACATGCGCACACAGAGATGAAATGTCATGGTTATAAGTTGTACGCCCGCAAAGGATAATATAAACCAAGGATACTATTACAATAGTTCCCAATATTCAACAGAAAATCTCGTAGACGCCACATTTAAAAACTGATTTTTAGCAAGGGATAGACTAACGGTAAGTAAATAGAACATTAGGGCTGTACTTGATATGGAAGATCGAGAAAAATGGCGTTGGGAGGAATATACATTTAAATAAGTTCCCATTAGTCAACAGAAAATCTCCTAGACCCTACATTTAAAACGGATTTTTAGCGATGGGTTGGCCACCGGTAAGTAAATAAAACTTTGGGGCCGTACTTGATGTGGAGGATCGAGAAAAATGGCGTTGGGAGGAATGTACCTTTAAAGCCCACATGTTTAGTAATATCGGAAACAAAGGCCAATCGATGGCTATGGCAACAACATACGTTGCTAAGAACACAACACAATAGCAAGAAATGGGGACTGAAATTGGTAAATGTCAAAGTATTTCTTTTTATTGCAGACGCAACGGATTTTTATTGTTCTTTTTGTATTTACGAGAAGTTAAAAAAAAAAAAGACCAATTTTGTGCAGACGAAATCACGTTGTTTGTTGTGGTTCGGTTCCAGGCCTCCAGGATGTGTGGTCTCTGAAGGGCGGTCTTTCAGCTTCACGTTCCCTATTTTTTTTCCCTTAACAGTAATTTCTACTTTTGTTATCGCATTTAGAATATTACAATATGGGACGCAGGTTTAGTTCCCGCACCTTGTAAAGGACATCCAACTTGTTGATAAGTCCAGTGCAAAGGTGATTAACAAAGCTGGTGCCGGGGTGTTTTAATTTGTCATATGAAGATCGTTTGCGAAAACTTAACCTCCAATCGCTGATAGGACAAGGGGACACCCACTCAACTGGCTGTGAAAGGGGCGAGGCTTGACTGCAGGAAACCCGATAATTATACAGTTTAATCGAACCACTCTAAATCACTCAATTTTTTTACTAACACGACTGAGATCTTCATCCTCTTCCCACATCACATGAAAAACGGGTCGGGGGGGGGGGGGGGAGAGTTTTAAGTTGTAAAAAAAACCGTTGAAAACACGTAAAATGACAGTAGCAAGAAAAACCTGATTTGCATCGCAATGAAAGAAACAGAATAATACTTCTTCTTCCTGATTTCTTTCCAAATTACATGCCTGGTTTGCGCTACCGCGCTCGTTGCGGCTAAACACTTAACAGCAGAAACCTTAACCAAACACTTTTCCACCTAAACTGAAGAAGCGCCGGCAACGCGAGCAAGGCAGTGTAGTTTGGAACTTTACTTTCCGTATTCTCGAAGCCACTTTTTCGTGCAACTCCGTATTACGGAACATGGCCGCCGCTTTAGCACGGCCGGGCCGACCGTTTTACGTGGTTTAAAAACCTGTTTAGAGAACTCCCCCCCCCCCCTTTTTTTTAAACGTGAAATGAGAAGAGGATCAAGACTCTGCGTCGGTAAGTAGCAAAATTGTGTGATTTGGAATGGTTTGGTTAAACTGTTGGCGGTCAAAATTTGAATAGACTACCAGGAAACATTGTTCAGTCTGGGTCTTTGGCTGCCTTTAGGAGGTAGATCTGGAAGTGTGACCTGTCAATGTATGTCAGATTGTAGTCAGGGACGACGCTAGAATCACTTCAGGGGGGAGGCAGCAGTGGGGGCAGCAATTTTAGCCAGGGGGGCGAACCGAAAAATGCTACTTTTGCGGTTCCCCCCCCCCTCCAAAAAAAAAAGAATAAAAGTAAGAATAACACATAACACTTGCCGTTCTTTCTCACGCCAAACGTTCTTAACCGTTTTCCACACCATTGTTTTTTATATTTATAAAACCAGTTGAAAAAAATATGATTTTGCAACTCTCACAGTAAAACCTGGGCTCTATTGATATGACCTAAAGCCCTCTTTTCCTGTCGCTGTGAAAGAAATTAACGTAGTTTTCGTAATACGTTAACATAATTTTCTTCGTTTATACGTCTGATTTTGATCTGATGGGGGGGGGGGGCGCAGGGGTAGCGACCAAAAAATTATAGCGTCGTCCCTGATTGTAGTGCTTCTTGCTTTCCTTTGTATGTCCAAAATGCCTTTTTTATAGATTTTAACCTTTTAGCTTGGGGTTGTGTTAGTGGTCAAATTGACCATTCACAATCCTAGTGCATATAAACAACAGGGAGGACCCCAGAATCACTTTACTGGGGAGGCGGCAGCGGGGCAGAAATTTTAGCCAGGGGGGCGAACCGAGCTCCCCCCCCCCCCTTAGCAACGTTCCTGACGCATAATTTATTTGTCATTAATATGAATACTGTGAATAATGGGTGAACAAACGTTCACTTTCTTAAGACAGGCCTACGCGTGTTCGTATTGGTCAAAAAAAGCATGACGGTTTTAAGCATGACGGTCGACTCCGCGCCATCCCATTGCCTAGCCCTAGTTTACCCCCCCCCCCCCCACCCTTTTCCCCACAACTACGTCAACATCACCCTTTACCCCCTTCCCCCCTCCTTTTTGGCATCACTCTAACAATGTTTCCCGGGCGAAATGTTGCTCGTCGCTGCAAATTCAATCAGCAGCCGACAGGGGTTCGCCGGTCCGCCGTTCGACGAACACCAATTTGCGCGCGAACTGCCAACTGCTGACGTGGGAGGCGCCGACACCAAATCGAATCAATTGGCAAGTCGAGGGAGTGGGAGGGTGGGGTAGGGGGTGCATAAGCGATTGCATTGGCACTGTTAGGTTCGCCAACGCCTCCGCCAAGCAACCAAAGGACCTCGCTAAAACGTAATGGCTCCGTTCTTTCCGATCGTCAGAGGACAAGATGGCCGCTTTGCCGATCATAATCGGAAGTTTGGGAGACCATCTCGAAGGCAATTTCTGATTTTACAATAGTTCAAAAAATTGAACTGAAGTATGCTTTTTGACAAGAGTCGAAGCGCGCCTTGTTCACTCACTTTGTGCCAACAAACTGATGACTGAAAAATATTTAGTAGTGGAATCGAGGGGAAATTCATGTACACTACGGTCAGAATTCCCTAAAAGTCGCAGGAAATCCTAGAGAAATAATTAAAAATCACTGGAAATCCATGAAAACCTCAGAGAAATCATTAGACATTCCTGGAAATCTTGGAAATCTTAATCGCAAGCCCCTGGAAATCTGGGAAACCGTAATGTTACTGTAGAATCATTTTTTTGACGTGAGCAACCCCTGCTCCTTCCCAGTTCCCAGACACCAATATATTGATTGTAAATAACATGAGGAAATCCTAGGGAAATCATTAGAAATCACTGGAATCCCAAGGAAATCATTAGTAATCACTGGAAATAACTGGTAACCCTCAAAATCCCAGAGAAACCATTAGAAATCCCTGGAAGTATGAGAATTTGTAATTTTGGAAATCATAATCGGAACTCCCTGGAATTCTTGGAAATCGTAATCTTACTGTTCATCATCTTACTGTTCATCATTTTCCAAATCATGGGGTGGAAATTAGCACTAAGGGGACACCAGCAATATGACACCAATAAAAGCCTATCACCTTGAACTCGACTGACGCACCAGCATTTCCAGATAATTTATTAGCGTCTAACGATCTTGAGGCATATTTTTCCCATTATAATCCTTTGTCTACACCACAAAGACAAGACTTCCTGTTGTCTACTAAGGATAAGTTAATATTTCTCAACGAGGGGGGGGGGGGGGCCCATGAATATTGTCGAAGAGGGTCAATTGGTTTTTTTGGAACGGGTTATTGGTATGCTTTGGTGAAAAACAATTAGAAAGCATACTACACTTTTTTATTTAACAGTCTCAGTACACTGTCACATCTAAACAGTAAAGGTATTTAGAGTAGATGTCGTTTCTACCACAGCATCGAGTGGGATACATTGTTTCGATAACACAATAATTTTTGCGAGTCAATAAGTAGGGGGGGGGGGGAGTTGAAGGAAATTGTATTGCTGTGAAAATGTTTCAGCCGGCCCCTTCCCCTCTTCCCTCCTTTCGTGCTTTCGTTCATGAATAAGTACATTTCGTCGATCTACGAAATTTTCCAAGCTTTCTCTATAGCCTAAGCCATTCAGCACCTAACCTCGCCAAAATACTGACGTGACTTGGTTTGCATACCTGTTGCCAACATTAGGATGCCACTGAAAGTCAGTAACTTGAACTTGATGGCCAAAGTGCTATCAAGCTTCTAGATAAAATGGACAGATTGTACTTTTATAAAAATTATCGAAATTGGTTGCTCAAATCTGTAATTATAGATTTAGGACAGGTGTTAGAGGATATTGATCATCCCTTCTTGACTTCCTTTTGCCAATTTTTGGTAATGAATTTAGTATTATTCGTATTATAAAGTAGTTGCTGGTTTACGAAGTTCCTGGCTTGCTGCACATTGTTTTATAGCGTGTTAACAAGTATAGGTTATAGGTAGGTTTTTGGTTTATTTACTGTGAGCAATACGACCCAGTACATCATCAGATCACTACTAAACTAAACTACTAACTACTTAAAACTAGACATCAACAATACAGGTACCACTACAACAATGCCGACGAGAATTAAGGGATTTACACCTCCTCCAAGGACGCCAAGAAAGTCGATGGTCCATGAACTAAAGCCACTGTGTGGGCTAAAGAAAGAAATGAAAAAGTCAAATATGTAGTAGTGCCTTTGGCAATTGGATGTGCATCTGTAATTGATTTGAATCGCCGTTTGTGGTCGAGTCACGTCGTGCGAACGGTTTGCCCCATCCGCTGTCAACGTTGTGTGGGCTTCTTTGTAGGGTCATACGTTATTTTGTGAGCTACTTTCGTGTTTGTGTGTAGTTTAAAGTTTAAAGCTTTTGTTACGTTGTCACACTGTGGTTAACAAATATTTTGTAATGGCTGAATGCAGCAGTAAGGTGTCTCGTGGACTAAACACTACAGAAAAGGGAAGGCTTAGTAAATAATTTTTTTATAATTAAATTTTGAAATTAAATACTTCCGTATTAAAAAACAGGTGCGGTGTCACATTAAAAACCAAAAAGTCACTGTTAAAAGGTGCAGTGAGGTTCCACGTGGACTAAACACTACAGCATAGGGAAGGCTGAGTGGTGTCCCTTTCTTTTTCAATGGTTACAAGTGCAAATTAAATTTTACAATTGCAAAATGCAGCAGTAATGATTCTCGTGGACTAAACACTACAGCAACACTACGAATGGGTAAGCGGAAAAAATATCCCCGAAAGAAATATCCCGGCATAAATATCCCCTGGAAAAAATATCCCCAGTAAAAATATCCACGGAAAAAATATCCCCGAAAAAAATAAAACATGAATTTGGGGCAATATTACAACACCTTCTTTATGAGTACGGTATCTAGTCGTAATTTATACCATTTTCATTTCGTAAAAGAACGTCTCGTGGTGGACCTCCGTTTGTACTCCATTCCCCTAACAAAAAAATAAGGAAAGTGGTAAGGTATGAAACATATCTCCCTAATAACTACTTCGAGTATTATAAACGTGATATGTCTATTAGTGGCATACGCAGGAAAATATTCGGAGAGCAGCCCAGCCCGACACCCCCCCCCTCCCTATCTTTTACAATGAACACGAATGTTTGTTTAAAAAATAAAAATAAAACAAATTAATGTTAACCTCATCGCCAAGAAAGTTTAAGTTGAAGGGGAATAAACTAGCACGGCGGGGGAAAGGGGAGTCATGGGTTTCCGTCCCCCCCCCTCCCTTACCGGAGGCATACGTTCTTGGGGAACTTAGGGGCATTTCCGTCCTCCATTTTGGTACCTTAGGATCGTTTTATTCCTCAAAACCAAATAAGATTTCTCTTAAGATTGAAACTTCTCTTGCCTTGTATGCCATCGGTATTAGTGAGCTAGTCCATTAATTATATTCAACAACTTCCCCACCCCTACCCCTTAAAGTGGCACTATCACAGATTTAAAGTAGGCGAAATCTGGCAACATTTAGCGCTCTCTGTACTATCTAGCACTTGCTTGCACCAAGTGAAGGAATGCACTACGGCATATCTTTCTTTGAAACAGACAAGCCACGACCTCCTTAATTATTGAGTGAAAATTTGGTATGTCCTCGTTCACCTGGGAGCAAACTGTACAGGTTAACAATATCACTGCCGCTAGTTGGCGCAACGGTATTTCACTTTTCAATCGGGGATAGTGCCACTTTAATGTCGTCTATTCCACAGTGGTACTGTGGTCCGTAAAACGCAAGCTGAGGTAGGGGTGTCCTTAAATCGTGCTATGGTACACAGAATTAAATCGTACGACCAATAAGAAAACTTTATGGCTGGAGGGGATATTTTTCCGGGGATATTTATACTGGGATATTTTTACCGGGGATATTTTTTGCTAGATTCCTACGAATGGAAGGCTTATGCAAGTTTATGTCCTTTTTTTTGACATAAGGTTGGTTAAATTACCTCAAATATAAACCCAGTTCGGTTTTGTTTGCTAATGCTAAACTTAAAAACTGCCGCCATAAAAAAAAGGAGTAACATCACATCAAAACCCCCAAAAATTACTGTTAAAAATTGTAGCATCGTCAAAGCGAGTGTGTGGAGAGAGTTAAGCCTTCGTTTAACCGTTTTTGCTTCAGCCTTTTTTTATAGGTTTTTTGTTACGACTTTGTTTAAGCTTTTTTTTTTTTTTGTTAAGCCTTTTTTTTTTTTAGCCTATTGAGTAAGTTGGCTTTAAAAGAGAACAAAAGAAGAGCCTAATTCCAAACGTGGATTGAAAAATTCCAGTTATTATCAGTAGATGGCGCCAGTAGTATTATAAATGTGATAAACTCTCCAAGTAAATTTCAGGGTTTAAGGCACTATGATAGCAGCGCTTCAAATGTGGTTTAAAGCCAATAGGACCTTAGTCACACAAAAATTATTTCCAGAATTTGCCAATGCACATCCGGCCAATCGAAATGCGCAAGCCAAGTCACGTGACAAATGGCCGCCGTGTTTGTAGTTTAGTTTCGCTCTTGGTTTCGCTGTGTTGTTCCTGCTAATCACGTGTTTTTGTGGTGCAAAATGAGCGACGAGAGTGATATAGAAGCTGTACTTTTGTTCCCAGACAGACCAAGAAAGAAAACGTTAAATCCTAGTAAGTGGAAAAAGAATGTTTTGAATTGAAGGCGAAATAGTAGTGAAGGAAAGAGACCGACTGTGGCATGTCACCATGCAGGTGGTTGGTGCGTCATTGACAGAAGACGAAGTTAAGCAAGCATGCATTTGATGAACTTTACGTGGATAACAACAAACTAACGTATTTGTGGAAGCAGGTTGCCAAACCCCCACACAAAGAACTGCTACGAGTTCGTTTGTTTAGTGTGGTGTATCGTGTTTGTACTGAAAACGGAGGCAATCTACAGATGTATCATCCGATGCCGAAGATGACTGGCCGACTACGGTAAGTGTTTTTAATTTGTTGATTTTCATAAGTGCTTAACATTACAACATGGTGACATTATAACATCATAACGTCAAAACTGGTCCATTTCCTGAAACCGTTTTATTTTATTTTATTTTGTGAAAGTGTTACCATAAATACTGCTTTAACAGGTTCAACTGCAGCGTGTAAGGTTTCTGCTTGCCATGTGATTATGAAGAATGGGAAACTTCCAACCAAAACACCTAATTGTAATGCATCGCCTAAACATACATACTGAAGATATTATTGATGTTTCATCTTAAAGGCACATCCGGCCTGCCTTATAACAGCCACGCGCACGCACGCGCAGATCTCCACACGCGCATTTTACTATCGCACCGTTTCATGAAAATAGGAGAAGGAATACAAGGCTAACTGAGCTATAGCAGCTGCGTTCCTCGCAGCGAGGAACGCAGCTACTATTTCAGTTGGCTTTGGGAATAGTATATGAAACATCAAGTTAAAGATTATGTCGTCACAAACCGGAATGATTTTCGTATTTTAACATCACACTTTATAACTTTTTAGGCCAGTATTTTATCCCCCCCCCCCTCTTGACGGAACCTGAAAAATGTATGACCCCCTTCCCCCTCGAAAGGGTCCAAAACTTCATGATCTTCCCCAATTCCCCCCCCCCCCGGCGATAAGTAATGACCGGTCCCTAATAGCCGGGTGCAACAACAGCATATACTGCCAGTTTCGTTTTCAATCAATTTCATCCGTGCATAAAATTATAAACAAACATTAACTGTTGATGGGCCATATTGTATTGTGGTGATTGGCGGTGTGTTGTTTGTTACATAATAAATATATCGATATTTTTCCAAGCCCCCCCCCC
>JAHWFP010256500.1:87070-112823 GCA_023313725.1 Lithobius niger
GGGGGGGGGGGGGCAGTCCCCAGACCCATGATGTGAGTCTTACAAGGTTTTGAAGCTATTAGCAACATTTCTGCAAATGTAGTCTTAAAAAAAACTTTGGAGAAAAGCCTTAACACCTGGTTTTTTAGCTTCTTCTGTCTTTCAAGTGCTGAATGTTACGGATGTGGGCATACACGCAAACAGTGTGTTCATCATACTTATTGTGTGAATTTCTACAATAGATGGATGTAAGGAACATTTTATAGAACATTTTAATCCAACGTGTCTTTTCGTTAAAAACGAGGCACGTTTCTTAATTAGTGTGGAGAGCTACTTACTTAGTCTGGCTACAGCACTAATCTTGGCAACAGGAATCATCTGCAGACAATCTCAGTGGGTATACAAAAAGCTCATTTTTTTTGAGGGGGGGTCACATTATTTTTGGACTTTGAGTGGGGGGGTCAAATCTCTTTTTAAGGTCTCGAAGGGGGGGGGCATCGAAAATTTGGTGGCAACATTTTCATTTCCTTCGTCCCCCCCTCCCCCCCGGGCATAAATAATGACTGGTCCCTTAGTACATGCACACTCACAGTCGAAACGTCATGGTTATTGTAAGCACGCAAAGGATCATATATGTTCAGGATGCAGTAAATATAGTTCCCAAGTATTCAACAGAAAATCTAGACTCAAGATTTTAAAACGGATTTTTAGCAAGAGATTGACTAACAGTAAGCAAATAGACCTTTGGGGCCGTACTTGATGTAGTGGATCGAGAAAAATGGCGTTGGGTGGAATGTACCTTATAAAGGTTTAGCAATTAAAAAAAAAAAGCGGCTTCGGGGGTTGTAACTTCCAAAAGGCCTTATAGTCAGAAGTTACGGTAAAAAAGGCTCAAGTCGAAATAAAATTCCTAATAAAATCATAGCGTAAAATCACAGATTTTGTTTGCCACACACTTACTACCCTGTAGTGTCCCATACAAACGTTGGAAGTAGTAAACTTGGCTACTATAGTAAAAACCATCCAGAAAAGAATAATTGACCATTATATTAAAAAAAAAAAAAAAAAGACTTATGCCCCGTTTGGAATTACTCTTCAAAAGTAATTGTTTAAAATTGTAGGATGAGCGTGTAGCTAATTGCAGGCTGTTTTGCTCAATAAAATCATATCAAATCGAATAAGTAAATCACTTTTATTTATTATTATTATTTATTTCAAGGACGGTAGCCCTCCACCGGCCATCTGCCCTACAAATCAAATCACTTATACTTCACTTACAACAATCAATGTTACAGCCACACGCGAATACTAAACACAAAAGCAGCTCTACTCAACGAAATTGAAAAACTTAAACGAAACTTCATTTATCACCCAGTTTCGACGATCTCAGTACTGCACAACAATGCTTGTAATAATGCGACAAGCTTGATACCGTCGTCTCACCCGTTTTGAAGCTCTCAGTCCTCTCATAACAATACAGCATGACGGGATCGCAACAATGAACGAGCACGAGGAGTGCTGGGATCCGCGGCAGAGGGCTGGGATACTGGATCCCAGCACTCCACCTGGATCCCAGCCCCCGTTTCCGTTAAATGAAAAGTGGAAGAAAACAAACAAATTTAATAAATTTACTGAAACAAATAAAAAAACATAACAGATAAAATAAAACTACGTTCAACAATTCACGTTACTTACAACATTGCAACCGCTGCTTTACAAATGTTGGTTTCCATTAAATGACAAAAAGGAATAATGCAACCGAATATAATCAATTAATTGGAACAGTTTTTGAAAACAACACCACCTCAAACGACAAACAAACCGTTCAAGAATTCATGTTAGTTACAACATTGCAACCGCTTTCAAAATTAAACGTTGCTCTTTTCATTGCGTGTAGCATTGCGCCTTAACGAACATTCTACACAAACTTTTTTCTGGCTAAACGCAACAATGTATTCCACTCGCGCTCACTTGCGCTCAACAATGTACGTCGGACTGATAGCTTCAAAGCGGGTGAGAAGAAGGATATCGCCCGCTTTCCTCATGCTGGAATCCAACAATGGCTCTGGCGCTGCGCGCCCTCGATATTGTTAAATCCCAGCACTCGGAAAGCGTAGGCCTGGAGTGCTGAGATTTACACCCCAATCCTCAAGGACTGAGATCGACAATGTCCACGCGCACAACAAAGAACGAATCGTGTTGACGTTCTTTTGCTCAGAAACCTTGACAATGCCACTGTGCGTGCCACAATGTTTGCACATAAAAATGCACTGTTTCTAAAGTGCCCCATCACCGTTCATGCTGCGGAAACTCAATGACGAATAGCTCTTCCAAACAATTTCTCTTTAAAAAATTTTGTAAGATAAGTTGGCTGAAGGGGCAATTCGTAGTTGAGATTCCGTGGTATGAACGGTGATGGGGCTCTTCGGAATCAAGTAACAATCCAGGAACTAGTAGAGAACCATTGTTGGCTAACTGGGTTATTCGTCGTTGAGGTTCCTCTTGCTTGTGCGATGACGGATGCCTTCGGAATATTGGAACAGTGATGCAGTACTATGACAAAAGTTTAATTTACAAGACGGTTTAATTCAAATTGAAAAGCTACACATTTAACAAATATATCTAAAATAAGGAAAATAGGAGGTAAACCTTGATCGGGTAGGGTGAGAGCTATCCCCACCAACAATACTTATCAGACTGACGGGGAAAACGGGAAATAAACCCTTCCTTGCCTATCTCATTTCTAGGACAAGCTACTCACTAACAGTAATTATCAGACTGATGGGGAAAACAGGCGAAAACGGAAAGTAGGCTATTTCTTGCTTATACGTATTTACATTTTAGTACTGTAACTTCATTTCATCCATAGGACAAGCAGGACACGCATGCATCATGATCATTTTTAACGGAACTTATCAGCACGAAAGAAGAAAATCCTAATGCTGAATTTCCCCTTCAGTGAATAAGGACGATGGTGTAATAAAAATGAGCACTTTCATAAACTCATCGAACGACTTAGTGCCCAACGACACTGAATGCTTTTTTCAATTGTTACGCGACTGGGTCTGGGTGATAAATACTGAGCTCAATCAGCGCATCTCCTGACCCGGAGTCCATGCACTTACATGTGAATATTTCCACCGGAAAAGAAACACGCCTTTGTACAACAAAGTCCAAACCTTTATTTAGCCCGCGGGCTTTGCCATTTTTTTTTCTGGGGGAGGCAGAAAATAAACAGCAGTTTGAATATTTAACCGAGTTTCATTGATCACTTTAATTTTAATCATCCTCAACGACACAACCTTTAAAAGCCAACGGTTAATGCCTCATTCCGAGTGAACTGGCTTGACCTGACATCACCCTGCACGACCCTGACCCGTCCGCAAACTCCGTGGGGTCGTGCATGCTATTATTTTCATTTTTTTTTACTGGATTCTGGGTAGAACTTGCGTTCATTGCTTTTCCGTAAAAAAAATGGTTTCAGAGTTGACAGTTATTGCTGAATAGATGAATTGTGGTCGTTGAAGCAGGCAATTTTTAAACATAGTAACTGCTGCTCCAAGTGGAGCACCAGCCTTCACGATTGAAGCACCAGTGAGTCAGCATCATGAAGCAGTGGAGCACCAGCCGTTGCAATTCCGTTCCTCAAAGTTTAAACTCATTTTTCGTTTTCAAAAAAATTATTTTGATAAAAAATAAAATTCTGATGAGTTGAATATGTGTAAGCTTTTGATGAAATTCGTTCGTCACCGGTTATTTTCCGAAATTCCTAATGCCTCCAACCCTATCTAGTTTAAACACTTAGAACTGAAAACATTAGGATGGCAATGGCGCATGTCTCCAATTCATGTGTCCATTCATTTTTATTCCCGTGGCACCATAATATGGTATACTCACTCCACTCAAAACATTCTAAATGAAATGAAATAAATTTAGAATGTAAATTTCTGAGAACTGGAGTGCAAAACTGTATATGTATTTCTGCCCCCCCCCCCCTACCGGGCCTTCTGACTGCCCTCTGTCCACAGAATCATGCCTTTTTTACTATATGGAGCACCACTTCATATTCCTTAAAAAATGCCCAGAGTTGAAGCCTTCATTTTCTTAAGAGTTGTTTAACTTTGTCGTTTTTTATGGTAGCGTGAGTTTTCGGTTTATTGCATACAATCTTTAAATCAATCAATCAATCAATCAATCAACCGCCTTGCTGCTGATCCTGAGTAGCGTATTCCTCCATCAGTTCAATATTAACAATTACCTTTACCTGAAGCATTGTTTTATCCATTAAAAGAAACTTTTTCAAAGGATTTAGTAGCGAGCCTTACAAGATGATCGATGGGGTCCAACAGACCCAGAAATGGCGTACGAGACTTGCAAATCAAGTGGAGATTGCTCATATTTACACCGATTTGTAAGATTTCTTCGATTTTTCTAGATTTGCAGGATTTTCATATTTGCACCGAAATATTCAGATTTGCACGGATTTTAATTGATTTTATGGATTTCTGATGATTTGCATGGGTTTTCAGATTTACAGTTTTGCAGATGTACGCAGATTTTAGTAGATTTGCATGGATTGCCACTGACCTGCGTGGATTTACAGGTTTGTACCGAGATTTTCAGTTTTCAGTTTAATGCCAGCAATCATTGCGATGATTCAATCCCCTCATTATTAGAAGAGATTATTGTTGTAGTTGCCTCGTATTAGTGGATTGATATTAATAAGGGTTGGGCGCATGGCTTCGGGCCTCGGCCCTAATAACCAAATTCATTCATTCGTATTGGCACCTTCGATACCAGAGCCAATCTCCGCTGTTGGCGTGCTTTAGCGCGTTGTCGTAAGTCATCAGGCGTTTACATGTGAACCCCTTGTGTGTCACGCGTCTCTTCTGTTCATCTCTTGTCGAGTTTTGAGTTTTAGAATGAGATTTGTTGTCCTTATGTCTCATTTGCTATATTTTCTGTATTTGCTATGGGATGTTTGAGTTCGGTAGGACTTGTGATGTAATTGTTTTATTAGTTGGGATATATGGCTTCGGACCAGGCCCCTCCCCCCCCCCCTTTGTATAAATTCATTCATATATTGTTTAGTTCGTATTATTTGATTTCTTTTCTGCTCATCCGAGTAAGGGTTTTATACATCCAGATAGTTTGTTATGAGCAACAATTAAAAAACTATGTTATTGTGCGTCTTCCATTACCATTTCTTCTAGAAGCATTTCTTGAAAATTGTAGTACTTACTTCAAATAAAAAGCACACGACACACGTCTAGAGTGTATCCAATTCACTCTCCCTCAGCTGTAAAATGATTGGCGATGGAAAAGCAGGGTGGAAATTTCATGGAAAGCAACGACGGAGCGAGACGGTGCTTCGCTGTATCGAGGTTCAGGCCAACATTAACTCAATCGTGGCGCGTCATTAGGCCTATTTGGGCCGAGCTGCCAAAAGGTTGGCTTGTCGTCCAACCATCGCTTTCCGCTTCATTGCCTTCCTAGTCGTCCATTGCCTCCAAATATGCCCTCCCGCGAGGCCGAGACAGCCAATCAGCGCAACGGGCCATTGGGAGGCAGCGGACGACGCTTCAATCTCATCCCAAATTACAAACATGGCCCTCGCCAGATTCCATCATTGATAGTGTGTCAAACTGAATTAATAGCTGCTATGAGTGCGTAAACCACTCTCTCCCCCTCTTCCCCCTACAAGGTGTCGGGATGAGAGGTAACATGGAGCATCGCGTGCAATGTTGACGATGAATGGAGTTAAACCCTGTTTCATAACATCATGGACGAATTAAAGCGTACTTAGTATCAAGACATAAAGAATGAGACAGGCGTACGACCGACCGATTTGCTTGCTTGCTGTGCGACGCTCCCAGGATGGGAATCTGCAAATCTGTGGTGCAAATGTACAAATCTGAAAATCATGCAAATCTAACAAAATCTAACAAATATGTGCAACTCGATGTAAAGTCTATACAAATCAATGTAAATCTGTGCAAATCTTTAGTGGATTTGCAAATCTCCTACGTCATTTCCGGTTTGTCGGACGTTTTCATCCACCGCTTGAGATCTTACCTCTTCCAAGCGTAGGCAGTGCCGTGGTGGTAGTTGAGGCTATGCTAGTACCTCTGATTAATAATTTGCGTTCGTTCGTGCTGCTTCGAGGGCATTCAGAAGCCTGGCGTACGCTTGGAAGAGGTAAGGTGCGCTAGCTAGTAGTTAGTATGTGGGGCTACTAGCAACTCATTCAGTTTGTCGCATCGGAAAGTGGTTTCAACACAACACACAAACCCCAGCTTAATCAAAAATAGCAGTTTTTTAAGTAGTTTCTGTCGCTCACCTTATTTACTCATTTATATAATTGTTGTAAATTGATTCGTTGAGTCATGATCCGCAGATTGTATTGCCTTCGGTCCATGGTTGAGTTGACGCAGGTTCAGTTAGGCTGCAAAAATAATAATAATAATAATAACTAGTTGTACCCCCGGCGTAACATACGCTGGTCTAGCCGGTTCCCGCATGCCTGAGCAAAATAATTTGCTGGGCAGCATGAAATGAAAATGATAAAACGGCACCCTCCCCCCCTCGTCTCCTCCTCTGAACCCCCCCCCCCCCGCCATGTGTGGTGTGAATACCCCCCCCCCATCCTAGCTCCTTCTCCCTTGGAACCCCTGCTGGTTTGTTTTCTTAGGGAAGTAAATGTCTTTTTTGCAAGTCGGTTCTAAGAGCTAACATTATTAAAGCAATATTTCGTTTGTTACTGATTGTTACAGGACACAACCGTTAACATTGTCGGGCGGTCGTTATTTTTTGTTTGCTACCGTGGTAAGAATGAACCAGCTCGCCCTCTTTGTGATAGTTACAGGGCCCGTCCTTGAAACTATTAAACTCGGCCTGTAATAGCCAGCAGTATTTCTGATTGTTACAGACATTGTCGGCTGCTCGCCCTTTTACTTTGCTACCGTGGGAAGAATGACCTCGCTCGCCCTCTTGCTGATTGTTGAAGCTTTGTTTAATCCTGATCCCTAACAATCCTTTTAGCTCAGCTCCTGACCTAAGTCTGCTCCTAAGCAAAATAAATATCGTTTCTCATCAGCCCCCGCGTTAATAATTACCGACCGCATCACTCCTTTTTATTGTTAAATAAATAAATAAAATACAAACAATTCTGCGCGCGTCATATCTTGGTTGATATTGTATACGCAGTTCACAAATTAAAAGCTTGGAAATTTTGCCATGATTCATTTTTTTCATGTTTCATGTTTTTCCTTAAAATGTCATGTTTGATGCGAAAACCTGCGAAAACCAGGTTTGAAAATATGCGTTTTCATATTATTTTATCGCATTTTTTAGGGAAACTCCATATAATAAAAAATTCCCTCCCCCCTATAAAAAAAAATAATCACTGCACCTCATCAGACTTAGAGAGAGATGAAAACCTTAAGCTTATAACTGTGTGCATCGTTTTGCACGACCCATAACCCATGATCATCTTCTCCCTAATAATAACAAATTTAAACAATACTCTATCACCAAATTTCGACACCAGAGTACATAGAAAATATTGTTTGACACTCTAACCACTAGGGAAATGTAAATAAGACGCTTTCCAGACGCAATATTCGCCACTTCTTGTGCTGTCAGCACAAAGCGGTCGCTCTCCTCTTCCTTCTTCTAAAATATTTTAAAATTATTCTTTTTAAAAAAAAGTTTCAATTTATTTGTCTTACTTAGGCAGTTTTGTCTGCATTCTGGTGTCTGTTTGCATCATATTTTTAAGTGTTTTTTTTTTTTTTGTTCCCTTGAAAATGATCTGGAGTCAACTCGAAATGTCCGGTTTGTGTTTGAAATTGTGCACTTTACGCTTCACGTTTGAAACTTTGCGGCAGCATCATCAGACAATGCCAACTGGGACTGTTTTGGTGAGGCCACGTCCCACCCCATTTTCACCCAACCCCCGACACGTGTATTGGCTAGCTTTCCGCATAACACTCATGTTCTGCAGGGAAGCCTGCGAAGAAATATGAGAAAGTAAGGGGAAGCCGTTTGCTGAAAGTCTTTTGAACAACGGATTGAAGTGCGGGTTAGTGGCCATTCTAACAGAAAAGAGGGAAGGGGGTGGGAGGCGCATCAGCCGAAGGAATGAACGAAGGAATAAGAGGTGAGGGTAAAGTAGAGAACGCCTGAGGGGACGAGGGCCATTGGCTGTCGCGAAGCGGCTCGGATGGCCGCAACGATCGGCGGCTCTTAGTTAATTAATCGTCGGACAAGCAGCTTAGCTGCGGGATCGGGCCCTCGGCCGTCCAGTAATGAGACGGGTGCGGCGTTTTTCCAATTACTCCTCAAACGACAGCGCCCAAAGCCGCTTTGTCGGGGCTTACAGTTCGCCCGCCTGCCGCCAGTCGCGTGCCTGTGCTATCAAATGATCAAGGAAGAGAGCAAACAGCACCACCGCCGTTAGGGCCTGCATTGCTTAAACCATGACCGTCACTATATTCTATAACCCCGGTCCTCTCAACAACGATTCGTGGACATTCCGTTGTGGATGCTAATCCAGTGGATGTATGACCGTTTTACCGTTTCCCGTTTCGCCGAATCTCGTTTCGACGAATTTGAATCAGTGTCTTAATTTTCGGCGAAAGGGGAATTCCCGTTTTGCCAAATTTTTTTTAAATACCTGCCTTGTTAGCGCTGCCGCTCTCGCTGCAGCTAAACTTATAACATCAGAATGCGCAACTAATCACAAATTCCTTCCAATTAGGAATGCTTCTAACTTCAGCAATGTCAAATTTGTAAAGAATATTTTGATTCGGCAAAACGGGAGTTTCCCATTTGCCCAATTTTAATCAGAGCGTAATTTCTGCGAAACGGGTATATACCATCCAGTGAGTTTCGCTCAGGTCCGAATTGGTAGCCCTGGGGCCTGAGTCCCATGACGTTTTAAAGAGGCCTCTCCAAACACAATTCCGGAGAGGGGAGATGAAATCATGGAAGCTTGTAAGGGACCGGTCATTATTTAAATTTCCAATGATCCCCCCCCCCCCATTCCTCCCTTCACAACCCTCAAAAAATCTTAACCTCCCCACACTCAAGGTCCAAATAAATACGTGATTTCCCCCTATAAAAAAAATATGCTCTTTTCGTATGTCTACTGAGACTGCAGATGATATGGTGAGGCCAATATTAAAAGCCCCTGTTCATCATTTCGATAGCGTTGCCCATATTCTAAACACAGCATCCACGTTCTAGATTCTCTGTCATCCAGTAGGCTGATGTGGGTCACGTGGTCTCGTTTTAGTTATGAAAATAGCGACGCTGCTGCGAATAGTGTTGTTCCATTTTAATTTACCGCTATTTTGTTTATATTGCTCGAAGATTCAATGATGCTGCATCTAGGAGTTGAAAAGGTAAAAAGGTGCCTTTAAGTAACGCTCTGTACCGACAAGTTCCCAATACTTGTAAGGAAAACATACCTAAATTTTTAACGAAAAGACAAGGTTGAGTTTTAAAATGTTCTATAAAACACGTATGTTCCTTACACCCCTCTTGTGTCTAGTTTCATGCAACAAATACGATGAACGCACTGTTTGCTTGAATGGCCACATCCCAACATAGTCAGTACCATAAAGACTTTCGGGAAAGTAATTGAAAAAACTACAGTTGGGCAGTGACACTGAGTTACTGACAGCTTGAAAACCGGGTATACACTCGCATCTTGGGGGATGTCCCCTCCCCTCCGAAGCTGAGACGTTTTCAGAAAATTCTAACTAGATGCAAAAATTACTTTTTCCTTCCCCCCTCCCCCACCAAGCAATAAGTAATGACCGGTTCCTAAGCTGTCTTTATAGTCTAGTCATTTAAAGACAGATATGAAATAATTAGGGAAGGGATCAAATTTAAAGACCAACCAGGAAATTACAGCAAGAAAAATTCATCACCAACAAAAATTTCACTTGTAACTATAAAATCTAAAAAGGCGTCCTTACGGCTACGGGAGGGTGCCATTGGAACCCTGCCACTATGGCCAGTCCGGGCCTGCTTCCGCTTTCAAACAATGATTCTACCAAATTCGTCTAAACGTTGGGCGATTGTTTAACAATAACCGGAATTTGCTAGACATTGAACCGAAATTTGGTTCATTGATTTCATTGGCTCATGGGCTAGTATGAATGATTCCAAATATATTATTTGAATTGGCCCGTAAATGACTGGAATTGGAAGTGGTTCAACCTGAAGCTAAGGAATTAGGAGTTTATTTATCAAAATGAAAAATTAAAAGTAAGGATTAAGGAAACTGAATAGTATCAAAATGTGTTTCTTCCAATGGGCCGCCAAAGTATAGCGTTCCTTATGAGACTCAGTTTTGTAGCAATAGTTCAAAAGTACGAATGTGCGCAACTGCATTTTACTTGCCTGATTTTTCTTCGTTTGAGAAGGTTTTCAAGGCATTATTTTTTTCGACCCCCACATTCAGAAAAACGGTAACATTTTCAGTGGAAGATGTAAATAAAGGCAGGCATTATTTTTCCGACCCCTGCATTCCGAAAAACGGCAAATGTATAAATAAAGGCAGGCATTATTTTTTCGACCCCCCCCCCCCCAGCATTCAGAAAAACGGCAAATGTAAATAAAGGAATTTTTCCGACCACTGCATTCAGAAAAAAGGCAAATGTAAATAAAGGCAGGCCTTAATATTTCGACCCCTGCGTTCGGAAAAAAGGCAAATGTAAATAAAGCCAGGCATTGTTTTTTCGACCCCCTGCTTTCAGAAAAAGCGGCAACATTTTCAGTGGAAGATGTAAATAAAGGAAAGCATTATTTTTCCGACCCCTGCATTCAGAAAAACAGGTAATGTAAATAAAGGCAGGCCTTATTATTTCGATCCCTGCGTTCAGAAAAAAGGCAAATCTAAATAATGGCAGGCATTATTTTTTCGACCCCTGCATTCAGAAAAGCTACAGCATTGTCAGTGGAAGTAAGAATTTATAGGGAAGAAGATATAAATAAAACCAGGCATTATTTTTCGACCTCTGCTTTCAGAAACTTGGCAACATTGTCAGTGGAAGATGTAAATATAGGCAGGCATTATTTTTTTTTACCCCTGCATTCAGAAAGACGGCTACATTTTCCTTGGAAGATGCAAATAAAAGCAGGCATTATTTTTTCGACCTCGGCTTTCAGAAAAACGGCAAGATTTTCAGTGGAAGATGTAAATAAAGACAGGCATTATTTTTTCGACCCTTGCATTCAGAAAAACGGCATCATTTTCAGTGTAAAATGTAAATAAAGGCAGTCATTATTTTTACGATTTAGTTCCGTACAATATTGTTTGTGGCTTGGTTGTTGAAAACTTGTCGTGTTTGCGGATAGGGGCTTGCCTGCAGTATATACATTGCTTGATAACCAGTTGACAGTACCTCAGCTAGATTTGCCCAAGGGAGAGGTGCAAGAGGAAAATTGGGCCCATCCCCAAATTCTGGGATCAAATTTGTCCCAATCCCGACCAAACGGTTTTGGGGTCATCGTCCTTTTGGCCCTTCTGGGCTTTCTGTCTGCTGATTTGTGGGACCCCTACTTCGTAGGCCCGTGAGGCACCCTTTGCACCATCCCTAATTGAGGGACTATCAGTTGCCTGTAATTTCTGAACGTAGGCTGACAAGTGTCGTAATTGAGAATTGTGGACTACGGTACAACCAAAGCTCGTTAAGTGAAGGTTTACTGCGTTTGGCGTGGTTATAGAACTTACATCTTGTGTCAGTGTCAAAGTACGCCAGTCATTAAAAAGCCTTGAAAGTCACAAATATGCTGCACCCAGTTCGAAGTGCAAAGTAGCAAAAGTACAGCACACGTATCGTGCCATAGCCAAGTCTCAACACCAATACACACACAAATTTTAAAGTTAAAAACTAAAAACTTTAGCTTCCCTGTGCGAAAGAGGTTTGCAATAGATAAGAGCTGATCTCTCACTGCGAGTGCAGGTTTGAAGTAGGGAGCAGTGGAATTTCACTTCGTTTTATATGGTGGTGCATCTGGATTATTGGATGGGTTTAGATTTTTTTTTGGGGGGGGGGGAGGGAAGACGGTTTGCTTTATACGGTGAAATTCCAAAATCGTGCAAGAGTGGTATATATTCTTTTATATTTTTATTCTCAGGCGTGATGTGGTTGTGAACGGGTGGTTGATGGGATAAAATAACTAATGCTTCCAAATTAATTCTAGAAAGATGTGGTTTGTCTGTAAAAAGAATGGTTGCGTTTTCCAGGTCTGCAGCAATCGCCAAAAAGTTGTGTTTTTACTGTGTATTTGTGCACTTTCTAGGCTTTTTTAATGACTTGGCTATCTTTGGTGCTTTTAACGACTCGTTTGATGATTAAGATAAGTTTTAACTGATCCGAAGTCAAAACAGCAAAGGAACACATATTTAATTTTCTGTAAGGTTTCAGATACTGCAGTTTTGCTTTACTGTTTAGTCCACGTGAAACTTACTGCTGCATCCACCATTATACACGTAAATACAATTAAAACCAGCGCCCACCTTTCAAAACCGTTGATGCCTAAAGAAAGGAAGAAGTGTGTGACGTTAACAATCGACTACTTTCTGGGCCAACTATTTCAGTGCTCTTCAGTCATGTCGTCTACTTTCCGTTCATCACTTTACTGATGATACATATATCAGTTTTCAAGATTTTCAAGCTCTTTTCCACGCATAGAATTTCATCCAGGTTTTCAAGGACTCGCACGAACTCTGAATTACTTGTATAGAGCTATGCTAAGCACACTAGACGATTAGTTTTAACCATTTCCAGCGATGTCATTGTCGATAATTAAATTGCGCTTCACTTAGGCCTATTTTTGTCGCTGTAACTTGATTTTATGCCACTCAAAAAACTGCAAAAATTACTGTTAAAAAACTAATAACTGTTAAAATAAATAAAAAAATAAATTAATTAAATTGTTTAAAAAATGTGGCGAGCAATTAACCGCACGAGCAATTTTCGGACGAGCAATTTTCATGCGAGCAATTTTCTTGGCTACCAATTGTCCGTGAGCAATTTTCCGGGGAGCAATTTTCGGCGAGTAATTTACCGGACACGCCAAAATCGTGTGCAAAAGTAAAAAAAAAAAAAAAAAAAAATGGTAAAAACATTTGAATACAGCAGTAAAGTTTCACGTGGACTAAACAGTACATCAACACTGCAGTATCTGAAACCTTACAGGAAAATTAATTTGTGGTCTTTTGTTGTTTTGACTGCGGCTCAGTGAACCGTACCTTAAATATCAAACGATTCGTTTTTGTGTTTTAATCTTATAGTGTCAAAAGTACGGTCGTATGGTTCGTAGGCCCGAGGCACACATAATTGGGTCGGGTGACGACTAATGTTTAGTGTGTGTACTTGGGTAACAGCGCTGTAGCTACTACCACCCGACAAGCGATGCTATACCGTCGGAGTGAAACTCCCGCTGTTGCAGCGATGATCAGCTCAGAGTATTAATAATAAGAATAATTTTGGAACCAGAGAAAGAATAAAGAAAAAATAAAAATAAAATGAAAAGAACTGATGAAAAAAATACGGAATGAAACGAACAAAGTATTAAAAAAAGATACACCCAACTTCGTAATGACGCTAAAAGAGGCTCCCGATAAGCTATTAGAGCTGATGACGTGCCCTCGCGGTTCGGCATCGCGATGTTTTCTTTACAAACCCCGAGCTTTTGCCGGAACATTCTTTTATCTCGGATGGCACGTTATTAGGTGCTTTTACCGATGATGGAGAATAAATAATCTTGAGCAGGGTGGAGTAGGAGGGAAGGGTGGGGGGGGGGGGGGTATGAGTTCGTTCGAGTACACATTAGTTAGGGAAAGGAAATGGAGGTGCAACCGCAGAAGGCAAAAGATAATGAAGATTCGATTCAACAACCCTTCAATCCCCATTAATTGGAAAACTGAATCTTTTTTTTGAGCTTGGTTGTGTTTTAGTCTTCTGTGCAGCTGTATCGGCTGAGAAAAGTATTGCAACGACTTTGTCCGTCCGTCAGTCCGTCGCCTTTTCAACCTAGGAACGGTACCAGATAAAGAAAGACGACACTGTTCTCAGCGACCAAAATTTAGTTTAAAATTACGGCAGATTAAAACATTGCTTCCTCGACGTAACTAAATGGAATAATAACATTTGATAGTCGCTGGTAAATGCCAAGGATAACACGCAACAGTAAAAACAAAAGCATTTCGTTACCGACATACATTTAAAATAGTCTCGTTGCCGTGCTGCATGGATGAATATGTACCTAATTCTCGAATCAAATTCGCCATTATCTGCTACTTACGAAATTAAAACGACAGGTTAAAAAAAAATTAGGCCTAAAAACTGAAAGTTAGGCCTAAAACCACGGCAACGTCAAGTTGTTACGAAACGTGTTGTACTAGTGTTGCTGCTACTTACGAAGTTAAATCGGCGGGTAAAAAAATAGGCCTAAAATATGATAATTATGCATAAAATAGGCCTAGGCCTAAAAGCTGACACATTTTTAACCGGTAATTGTGATGATTACTGCTTTTAGATTATATAATAGTGATCGCTGTTGCAGTGCGTGATAGAGGTGTGTGCCTCAACGTCTATGGGAAGTGGCAGAAGTGTACAGAAGACTGTGTGCGACTAGGTAGTCGCTGCAGCCAGTGGAGGATGTGGCCATAGTGGTTAAGGCGCTATGCAAGTGAGCTGGGGACGAACTGGGTTGTTGGTTCGAATCCGGACCATGCCACTCCGACGTTGAAAAAACTTGAAAGAGACGAAGCATTAGCCAGCTAGGGAGAAACTTAAAAGGGAGGAAGCTTTGGCTAGGGATAAGTTATCACATGAACTGTTGATTAGCAATGAGGCTAAGCAGCGTAATGAAGAAGCTCGAAAGAGGGAATTAGCTTTTAAGGAACAACAGTTAAAAGTTAGAAATGAAGCTGAAATGCAGGGAAAGAAGTATGATATGTCAAAGCTTTGCCAACCGTTCAAGGAGAAGGAAGGCAGCATTCTAGTAAATAAAAAAGAAATCACACAGTAAAGGGTAAATGAAGCAAGAAGTCTGTCTGCATTAAAGACTGGCCTTGTGAGGATACACAATACACGCGTCTAAGAAAGAAAGACAAGACTACTGCCCCGACTGGGACTCGAACCCAGGACTTCCCATTTACTAGCCGGGCGCTCTAACCACTGCGCTACCGGGGCGGGTACTGGCTACAGGGTATCCTCACAAGGCCAGTCCTTAATGCAGACTGCTTGCTTCATTTACCCTTTACCTTGTGATTTCTTTCTTTGTTTACTACTTGCATTTTTCTTGTGTGGAGGCCAAGAAGCAAAGTTGCTTTCCCTCCTTGTATGTGTGTTTCTGCAACTGTCTGCGACACCAATTGTCAGAAAAAATTTGTCTGCAGCTAATCTGTTTTTACCATATGGTTACCCACAAGTTTATTGGTTTTTATGGAATAACTTTTCGGTGCTTTATCCTATTGATCTGGCTACTCCACCAATTCAAAGGTCTCGTCGAGACGATTAAAATGGCATATTGGCATGACAAAATCGGTCAAAAATTTCAAAACGGCAGAAATTTGGCTAAAATTTGTCTGCGGCGGCCTTCAACCATGGGACCACTGATTCTGCCATGGGGCCACTGAGATATTGAACAGCTACTTAGCTCGGCTGGAGCCTGTAGCCAGTTCCCGCCCCGGTAGCGCAGTGGTTAGAGTGCCTGGCTAGTAAACGGGATGTCCTGGGTTCGAGTCCCAGTCGGGGCAGTTGTCTTTTCTTTCTTTCTCAGACTAGTGTTTTGTGTTTCCTCACAAGGCCAGTCCTTAATGCAGACTGCTTGCTTCATTTAGTATTTTAGTAATTTTGTCTGGGTTGTCGAATATGTGATAGAATGGGGTTTAAAAAGAAAGAAATCATGTTGACGTCGAAAGCGCGTGAAAGTTTAATGCATTTTTGTCTGATGTTGAGTTTGCACAATTCGACTGGTGTGTTAAAGCCTTGAAAGTTAGACTCAACGTGATGGAACAATGATTGCATCATAAATTCGGTCTGCTCAAAAGACTGACAAGCAAACGTACTTCGATTTTACTTACAATTTGACAACGTTGGGCACTGCGTGGGTCAAGGAATTGGGCTGTAAGGATTCGTTTAATAAATTGTTCCAACAATTGCTGATTGAAGACTTTCTAAATAAGGTAACAAATCCAATTCCGGTATGGTTAATTGCCAAGGGAAAGCAGGAACCTGTTAAATTTAGCTTCATTGTCTGAAGAGTATTGCGCAAAAAGTCAGGAGGCAGACTTAAGGCGCGGGATTGGTTCAATTGAGGTGGAGGAGGGACACTGGGTCGAAATAATTACCATGGTGGGAATTATGGAAATGGAAGGTATAGGAATGAAAATGGGTACCAAGGTGGAAATGGTTGTAGGCAAAATGGCGGGTAGTATCAAGGTGGTGGGAATTTACAATATGGTGTGAATTCTCAAGGTGGCGGGAATTTTAACAATAGTTCAAAGGGAAGTAGTACAAACAATGCAACCAGATTAGATAAAATTTATTACCTGAGCCAAAAAGGACTATAACCAAGTGCTCATTCTAAGCTTAAAACTAAAACTACTAGCTATACCTAATCATGGAAGCTAAACCCCGGGACGGAGGGCATCCAGACAAAGTGATTGGGCTCTACCAACTCACTAGCACCCCTCCCCCAGCTCACCATCGAGCAAACCAGTCCCACTGTTTACAAAAGGCCAACGTGTCATGAGAAAGACCTCTGAACTTCACATGCGGCGGGATGCCAAACACTTCACGCAGATTCCTATCCCCCGGCAGAGGGTGGGGTGCTGAAGAGGCAACCAGAGGCATTGAAGAGAAAATGACTCAGTCTTCTCAGCAACACCGCACCGAAACACAGGCATGGCACACCAGGCCAGGCGAAAGGCGTGAGCTCGCAACTGGGCATGCCCCTTCCCCAATCTCGAGAGAAGCCCCTCATCTCGCCTGCACAGGTACCATAGAGCAGCGGGCGAGGAGACCGTGGGGTGCACCACAAAAAGCTCCCTACCCATGTGCTTCGTCCACTTGGCTTGCCACTGATTCCTGGCAAAGGCTGAAAGGAGCGGGCGGAGGTCATTAGGCACCAGGGGGACCATCACCTCATTCTGCAGTGTCACTGCTCCCCGTTTACCTAACCCATCAGCAACCTCATTCCCAAAGACATCTGCATGCCCAGGTTCCCACCGAGTAGAGACTTTTGTCCCCCCTGGAGCATCCCAAACAATTATCTTCCAATCTCCACAACAAGCAGGTCCCCTGCATTAAGAGAGAGACAGGCACGTCTAAGAAAACGGGTCATGGAGGCAGAGTCCAGGAAAATCCGAAAGCGCGGTAGCTGCAGGTCGAGCCCCATGTCCAGCACCATGGTGATGACAACCAACTCCCCAAGAATGGCGGAATGGAGATTGCACAAGAAGTAACTGAACTGCAGACGCAAAGAAGAGTTAAAAACCTCTACTCCCTCCTCCCAAGACCCATGGAAGAAGGGCACGTCACAATAAATACTAACTCCAGCTGCCTACTTCCCCTGGTGGCTGTCACACGGCAGGGATGCGGCAAGTACACATTTCACACCCACGGACCCGATGCCCGAACAAAATACAGGGCCGAAAATTGTCCTACCTCTGGCCCGAGAGCACAGACAACCCTGGAGAACCCAACAGCCTCCGATACAACGGATCCAGAGAACAGTAATCCACCAGGATCCTCGCCAGTGGGTTGCTGGACCCCATGGTGATGGCCCTTAGGCTTAGGGCCGCAGAAGCTCCTCCACCGGAATATGAATTTCACCCGTCTGAACCAACAATGCAGGAATGGGGCTGAGGACACGTACCCCGTAACCCCACGAAGTTCACTGAGAGCCATCTGAACCTCATACGGAGCAGATCAGGAACGGCAAATGGAAGTCCACACAGGACCTATCAGAAATTCTGTAAAAAGTCGTAACAACAGAGCAGCGGGCTACCAATAGAGCCTTCAAAACTCACTGGCTTGAGGAAACAGCTTCCCTGGAGGCTGCAGTCTCATCTGCCTACATCACTGAGGGTTAGCCGGGCCCAGAGGTACCTGACGCTAGTTGCAGAGTGCACCATACCCGTCCCAACCATACGGGACACAGTTATGGGCGGGCCTCTCACAAAAAAACAACTTTTAGTCCAAGACAGGATTTACTTCCCCAAGGCCACAACTACCTGCCTCAAGGTGAGAAGCAATGCAAGGTCCTTCCCGACAATCCACACAGCAATGTCATTTGAAAAAGTGTCCACATTTGAATGAACGCTCAACCTAACCTGCAATTCGTTGGCGGCAACCCCTAAAAATGCCTGGCTGAGACACCTCCTTTGAGGGAGGCCTCGGCCAGGGTACCTAACTTCCGACCCAACCCTTCCGAATGTCAATCCAATAGCAGTCGCCACTTGGCCAGTAGACCTTACAAAGCACTCGCCGTTTCACAATTTTTACTCGCCACATAACAAATACGTCTTGTATGATGAAAGGTTTCTCTTAATTTATGCATTAACAAAATTGTGCAATTTTCTTAAACTCCAGTATTGATGCAGAAAATCTAGTTATATAGCCCTTATAAATCTGTGTATAACGCCGCAAACCGTTCGTCTCTAACTTATATGGTTCTAGAGTTGCCCAGTTTTTAGTGGCATGCTCTGTAGCTAGTCGCCGATTTGGCGAGTAAGGCTAAATTCCAAGTCGCCAACTGTTGATTTCCACTCGCCAAATGGCGAGTGGCGACCGACATTGGGAAGGGTTGTTCCGACCTATACCCTTCCACGCGAATTGCGTAATGCCGAACACCCAGAAGAGCAAGAATGGCAGTCACCAGCCTCTAGCTGACTCCCAGAGCACTTAATGCAGACTCAACCTACGTTACATGCACCATATCATATGCCGCCCTAACATCCGAGAATGTAGCCACAGCAATGCAGCTGTTAGACCAGGTCTCTTGGATGCCAGACAATGGTCAGACTTCGTCAAAACAGTATTCAGGTAAGCCGCAAGCAGTGTCAGGTATCAAGTAGGAGAAGAATTTTTAAGGCCGGATGATCCCCACAACTGTTTGTGGCTGTAAGTCACATTTAAAATGGGATTGTCCAAAGAATAATATGAATGCACCCGTCTGTTGCTAATGTGGGCACGCAGGTGGTGCAACCTACTATGAAAAAAGGGAAAATTGCAGAGCAGGTGGAACTATTAAGAACAATAAAAATTCCTAAACTTGCGACCTGTTGTGATTACCACAGGGGCTCGTCACAAAACACGTACCATACAAAACCAAGCTTCACAGCTCAATTATGTTCTTGTTTCTTCTTTAATTATTCGTAGGAAATTTGGATCGGCCATCAGCGAAAATCATACACTAAAATAACGTAGTACAGTAAGCCACCTTTATGCGCTTAAGTTTCATTCTAGTGACGAAACCGGCCCATATCTGCCATACCGCCTTTACCGATTGGCCGGTGGACAAGTGGCCATACCGGTAAGGTGGTATGGTAGTGATATGCTGATGAACCAGTTCGCTGGTTCGAAGCTGGGTCACGTCACTTCAATGTGGTGTAAGTGCGTAAAGGTTGACTTATCCTACCAAGTTGTAGTATGTGATTTTCACTGATGGCTTATTCCGAATTTTCCTTTATATTACGTGCTGCCATTTATGGGTTTCAGCATTGGTGGGGACTAATGCTAAATATACAATGAACTGTGAAACCAAGGGGTAGAAACTCTAGCAGTTCCTACAGTCACAACGTAACTTCACAGAAGGACATTGCTAGCGCAAATAGCGCAAGGACCGCAGTAGCACAGACAACATGACGCCGGAAATCGTAGCTTAAGCCGGCCCACATTGCAGTTCAAAGATGCCGGCAAGTAAACATTGCGCTGTCGCAAACTGCCAAAACAATTAATATGATATAATAATATGGATATTTAACCACGGAAAAAAGAGGTTGGGAGCACATAAGGGTAATTTTTTGCCACTAACACTGGTCCCATGTTAAAACTAGGATATTAGGATAAGTGGCGCTTTAGAAAATTGTGTGACGGTTGATTGTAGAGTTGATTTTTGAAGACAGCAACTGAACAGGCAGAAAAATTCAGAAAAATTCAGTTCAGAAAAATTCGTGGTATTTTTACAAACCGCATGTGGCAAATGTTAGCTAACAGAATTTACCTTCACGAAATTCGCTCTCTCTCGTTCTCCTTATCGCCGGCCATTATTAAGCTGCGTGATCGCAACGTACGGGGCTGTTGGGACACACAAAACTGTATGAAATCGGAAACAAGATGGCCACTGGCGCTGGCGCTATAGGTTGTAGTGTGTCGTATTCGGTGTTGGAATGCCTAAGTTTCTGTTTCATGGAAGTTTTGTGTATGTAGGGAAAAAGTTGTGTTTGTCTCAATGAGTCGCCGTAGTAACAACACGCGTTTCCACCAGTTTGCCCTCACTGTTTGTCCCCGCATCCCGCTTGTACCCCTAGTAATTGATGATGACGTCAATGAATAACGCAACTGATTGTTGTCTGTAGGAGTATGCTCCTCTCGTAACGAGTGAGTGTATTGCTCTAAGTTGAAACACTATTTAGTTTCATTATCTACCCTGCCGTGATAACCCGCATATAGAAGTTTATCATTGTGCTATATATAGGGAACGGGAAGCAAGCAAACCAAATTGGTAAAGACAGAAACGACAGAAAACGAAAGACCCAAGCTCACGTTACCTATCATTACGATACTTCACGTTACCAAAACAACTTATACTTCTTCTTTTCACCGATTTCCAGCTCAGCAACAAACTCCTCAGAATATAGGCTATACGGATCATAATGGAGCGGCTAATAGAATGGGGCTCACCTAACCACTATCTTCTCTTCCCTCAATTCACTTGTTCGCTCTCGCAATCTCGCCCCCCCCCCCCCTCCTACCCCTTCCATTTCTTGACTGCCGGTGTCTGACAACAAGTAATGGAGCAGAAAGCCCCGGCGAATCGCGGTTATTGAAACTCATTTCCTACAATTTGTTGCCGGGCGGGTAATGAAATTTGTAGTTTTAATAACGTTAAAGGATTCGATTGGTGCCTAATTTGGCTCCATTATTGTGACATTAGGGCCTGGCAACGGAGGGCCGGTGACGCAGCTGCCGTCGATGCCAGCCGCAATCAGCCCGGCCGAGCAGGAAGCCAGCCAACGGCCATGTTCCCCGCCTCCCTCCATTAGGTCTTCTGATTGGGCCTAATTGGCTGTTAATGGCGCGAGTTAAAGCCGCCCGCCGCCATGGCAGCCATGTGACTGGTTGCCGTGGAAACGGACACGAACCGACCGCGAGTTGCGTCGTCCGTGCTTTCCACGCACCACCCGTCGTACGAACAGAAACTGCTGAATAAACAACCGGGGAGGGTTAAAGAAGAGAGGCGCGAACCCGTGCCGTTGTTGCCCCACACCCACCCCCGAGAAATACGATTAGTTGCTAGACGCACGATTGCGTCATATGCGTAGAGAAATTCAGCTGTCGAGATTGCCTCGGCATGTTCCGAATATTGCCTGTTTTGCCGAGCACGATAGGTGCACCTTGCGTGTACAGAAAGTTCAAGCTAGCCGTAATGTCACAAACAGAGCGGTAGTTAGGCTTAACTTCATTTAGAAATCATAGTAAACCTAATACATTCACATTTGTGAGATTTATGTCATAATTATTTTCAATCCAAACTAGTGCAACCTGGAAAATTTAAAACGAAAGCGGAAACAAGAAAACTCATATGTATGTAAACTAAGTTTTATGTTTTTTTTAGTGAGCGGAGGCACGCCTGTCTCGGTGTGGTGTTCATGTGGACCTTGCAGGCACCAGAGACAACACGGTATGCCTCGACCTAATACTCGATGATAACATGTTATTCTCTGTTATGGCCCAAATATAGAGCAGTGACACAACGTAGTATTATTGTATATAACTATGATGGAGCCTTAATTAATGGGTTAGCTGCAAGGGGCACTGCAGAGAGAAACAGAAGGGCGTCATACTGAAGCCGATGCTGTTAAGGGTGATTTCTTAGACCTAAAACGCGCGCTTTTTGTTGTTGGAGAAAAGAACGTTATTTTAAGCCTATGAAATCCGCTCTTCCGTTGTTTTTCCCTCCATTTTGTAGTGCACGTTGTAGTTATGCCCTCCAAAACCCATACTGGTGCCAATCTAGTGCCAGTATGGCGGCAAATGTCACTGCCCTATAGTATACCTACCACTTAAAGTGATCTATGCTGCTCTCTCTGTCTTTTAACCTATATAGGGGAATAACCGCACCTTGACTACTGAAGGTGCATTCTTTCATTCAAAGAAACAATTAGTAGGAAGCCTTTTCACTGCTGATCACCGTCAGCAATACAGCGATCACGTGGGAAAAGTTTGCGGGCAAGAACCAATGGCGTAGCGAGCTGTCCAGTTTAGGTAGTTGTCCGGCAACACAATAGCTACCTGTCCAGTGGCATAGCCAACTATCTGTCCTTTAGCTTAGTTAGCTTTCAACAACACACATCCCTATCCAGTGGCGTATAGTGATATAGCCGACAGCACATATCCATCCAGCGACATATCTATCCAACAACACACAATTTTTTTTTAATATGGCGTTCCATGCTAGGATTGGATTCGGTTGTAGATGTTGTAAAACACCAAGTTGTGATATGAGGATAGGGTACTGTGACTGTGCCATTTCATACCTGATGCAGTTGCACTGCCAAAGAAGGAGTGGTTTTTAAAATTATATTCCAATAACTTCCATCTTACAGTGATGACATTACCATATGTTGCAATTTACGTTATTTCTTTTTCTGTGTAGTTTGTTTTGTCGAGGTGAAAAACGATAGCAAATGTACCCACACATATCCATTTAAAAGATTTCGGGATACGATCTGAATAAAATTTACTGCAAAAAACACTTAGAAACCTAACTTCTACACTGTAACATACATTTTTTTTTACGTTGTAGAATTTTGTTCGGTGTAGAAGTTAGTAGGGTGCGATGGCAAAAGCCCATCGTTGCTATGCTACGGTGACAATGTTACTAGATAGCTATCTGCGTTATCATTTGGTTAAATTTGTGTATAATTCAGTCCAGGATAATAAGAAAAATCATGTATCCAGAATCACGTATTCACACATACAAAGGACGAATTATTCGTTGAATTAGAGTTGGTTTAAGTTTGGGTTAATTTTTTTTAATATGGCGTTCCATGCGAGGATTGTATTCGGTTGTGAATGTTGTAAAACACCACGTTGTCATGTGAGGATATGGTGCTGTGACTGTGCCGTTTCATACCTGATGCAGTTGCATTGCCAAAGAAGGAGTGGTTTAAAAAAAATATTCTAACAACTTCTACCTTGCAGTGACGACCTAGATGCGTATTCCTCAGATTTGAAATGACTTGCAATATATTCTCGCCGGTAAGATTCTATAATTGATCAGAAACTTCAATATGTCATCTAATTTTGGGTGTCCGACTCACACAAAAAAACCGCTAAAATAAGAGTGTAGAAGCAATTAAGAAAATTGTTTCTGCGGGTGGAATTTTTTTTCTTATTATCATGGACTGCAACGACTTCACAATTTTAACTAAATGATGACGCAGATAGCTATCCAGTAACATTGTTACCATAGCAGCGATGGGGTGGGCTTTTGCCATATGTGTGTTAACAATGTAGATGTTACGTTTCTAAGTTTTTTTTTTTACAGTAAATTTTTTTTGATCGTATCCCGAAATCCTTTAAATGGATTTGTATGGGTAAATTTGATATCGTTTTTCATCTCGACAAAACAAACTACACAGAAAAAGAAATAACTCAAATTGCAGCATAATGGTGTTCAAACGGGAATGTAAAAAGAATTTAACTCGTACGCAAACACACTAATAAAAAAATAAATTAAAAAAAATAAACAAAAGGAACAAGAACAACATAGCCTATAAACATTTGGCACTGTTAGATAAGAGGTAACCACTGTCTTTATTATTCAGTATCCAGCTTGTAATGGAGTTCTTTGCAATTCATATACTTGACAAATTTTGTTAGTTCAACTGGCAACGTATGAAAAATAGTAGACATATAATGGCTATGTGTTTTAATCCATAAATATTCTTTATTAAAGGTATTTTCAGTCTTAATGTTCTTGTTCGAAGAAAATTAATTTTGTGATTGTCTTTTTGCTATATTTGTTATAATGATTTGTCAAAATTATAACACAGTCTCTTAAGTTTTGTACGCTTAACATTTTATTATCTTCAGATAATTAAATTGTTGAAATACGCGTGTTCCTTTTCGCAAAAAGAACTTTAACTATTTTCTTTTGGACTTTCTGAAGACGGTCAATTCGGTACAGTGGTGCGAAACCGTATACCTCAATGGCGTCAGCACCACTGCGTCATAAACAATCCTTTTATTTGTATCATTCAGAAAATATTTTATTTGTAAAAGAACGGTATCAATTGGCTCAATTTATTAATTAAGGTGGCAAGATGGCAGTCGAATTTCCCTAATTGGTCAAAATGAATGGCTAAAATAAACAGATTTTAAATACACGTATAGGTAAAGGTTTTTCGACTTTTTTGCTGAAAAAAAAGCGCTTTACAAATATCGTGGGCTGAGAAGAAGCCATTGAACAAATGCGTTTCTACAGAGTTGCATAGGTGAAATGCGTTTAAAATAAAACGCTAGCGATCAATTTGTAACACTTTATAACCACATGCTTAAAACACATACAGCGACGGAATTGTGATTAAAATAAAACAGTGTATTTATTTTAAAACACGTGGTAAACAGTTCCTTAAACTCGGTTTTCAAAAATCTATGCATTGAAACAGAGAGAAGCCAAACGGCACATTTGTTGCGGAGCAGTTATCTGCAGCGGGTAGTTTAGCTAACTTCAAGGCCCACTAGAGACAACGAAGGCAGAAACATTGGCGTCTTTTGTCAAGTTAGTGCTGTGAGAGTGGCTTTTTTAGGCCTGAAAATGTGCGGCTTTTTGGATTTGTTGGTTGCGGCAATTTTCAGCGAGTGGATCTTTTCTTTTCCGATTTACAAACTTAAAGGTACATATTCACCGTATGACAGGTTACAGCATCTAACGCCGTCTACCATTATTTAGTTCTATGTACCACTTGATTCCAACAAGTGAAGGAATGCGCAAAGAAATTTTTTTTTCGCGCAGTAAACAAGCCACGAGCCTCTTTAATTATTGAGTGTAAAGTTGGAGCGTCCACGTGCACCAGGGAGCAAACGGTCAAGGTTAACGATATTACTGTCACTAGATGGCGCTCCTGTAGTGGTTAAAAACCTGCGTTTCAAAACGGTTGATAAAATTCATGGTTTTTCGATCAGCGTCCTCTTTTACCCAGAATGCTGATCGAAAAACCATGATAACTGGAAGGATGTCGTTAGGTTTAAAGGGCAATTACATCCATTTTGACATGCACGTTTGACTTTTGGATCACTTACACAATAACTAAACACAAGAATTACGGTAAGAATACGTTACTTACGTTCGACATAACAATTTAATTACTGCATCACCAAAACACGACACGGAGATCGCCATTGTTTTGCTGGAACGCTCAGAAATTAATGCCGACAGATGTCTCTTTTCGATTTCGACTCGCAGCCGATTGAGATAGCTGTATCGACTGTGAGGAGCTCAAGAGTCTGACGGC